>JAMPIV010002622.1:0-74366 GCA_024509875.1 Oreohelix idahoensis | reverse complement strand
AGTTTTATCAAGGGCTTTCCCTTGTATAATGAAGTATTCTAATGTAGACATGGTGTCTAACAATAATACTAATCACCTGAAATAATAATAATACCACAAGTTCTCAATGACTTGATTAATCAGTATACTATCCCAATATCTGTGGGTCACAAGCCTTTAATAAGGTCTTGTATAATAGTAATAATAATCAGGTACTGGTTTATACCATAATCCAAGTGCAGTGCACAGGCAATTGTGTCTTATGAAATATACCTATATAAAACATATGTCAACCAACAGAATACATAAAGTACAAATAGGACTGACAATACAAGAACGTTTGCAGAAATCAAAATAAATCAAATAGGGAAATCAATGAAAATAATCACTGAATCTGCAACGAATAACAACACCAATGACGTCACAATATATGAATACAAATTGTGAATAGAACTGAAAGATAGAAAAGAGTAGACCAACAAATTACAAACAACTCAAAACAAAACTAAAGAACAAAGAAATATTACAAAAATAACAATAATTACAGTCTCCACAGCTAACACAAAAGCAACAGTTGTCGCAGCAAATTTTCAATCAAGAAAATTGCACCTATAGAAAACGCCCACAACGGACCCTCTATGACGTGGGATATTCTGTTGTGAGGACGCCGCCCAACCTTAAACACAACCCGCTGACATAGAAACTAACATACTATACAAACAAATAACATGTAAACATAAATATATATAAATTATGTGTATGATAGTATGTGTTGCAAAATAGGCTCAGTTTTACAGTAATGGCAAAGTTATTTTTATGAACATAAACAAACTGCCACTTTATTCAATTAAACATTCTGGCCTTAAATATTAAAGTTCATATATGGAAAACAAGAAGATCCATCGATGAAAATAGGACTTCTTAGTACACAATACTGTCTTCCTGTTAACATTGACAAGAATTGATCCAACTGTTCTGTGAAACTCTGTAATGTCTAATGTAAAACTGTCAACAACGCTGGCCTACATACTGCATTCACTTGACAGGTCACGTGACGAAGTGTTGACAAAGAGCAAACCAATACTGCAAGTGTGTCGTATCAGCCACAGGAAACGGTCTGGTATCGGTAATCTGTTGACTTCTGAACTTCTGCGAGGTCAAACCCAGAAAGCTGGTCCACCAGTTGATAAGGTTGATAATGTTGGATTTTTATTCCCGTTAATGATATCCACCAAAAGATAGATATAAGTGGATGGAAGCAGACATCATCATCATCATCAGTTGATAAGATCTCTATGGTGTTGTTTGCTCCACTGTAGTGTATGGAATGTCAACTTGACCTACGCAGTGGTGTGTAGACATGGATTGAGTGTACAATGTGCGAATGATGATAAGGGTTCGTGTTGTTGACAAATGTTCTTTTCTCACACTCATGTATGACTGGAAGTCATCGACACCAACGACTGTGTACCTTTTCTAAAGTTTAATTGGACGTACACACTCGACAGCACAGATAGTGACAAATCACAGGTTGGCATAATACATCATAGTACAGTGGATAAATGGTCTTGCAATGTTATGTTACATGGGCACTCATGTAGATTAATATTATAATGGACTGTCAGTAGCCAAGCCCTCAGCATCGCCCATACATATAAATCATCTGACTTCACTGACTGAGCACGTCAGCTTATAAACAATATTTCAGATGGCTTCTAAACCTAATCTCGTTTAGCGACGATTCTCCCACATAATGTTCAGCACATATTTTTTTCATATAATAATATTGAACCGCTAATAACGGGTTCTCATGTGTAGCAGTGATCTCTGGACTAAACAAGCGATAATACGGGCATCCCCTTTCTCTTCTTGAAAGTCGCTACATGTTTTGGTTCCAAGATGGCTTCACTCGTGAACTGTCACTCACGTTTGGATGCAGATAATGAATCTGTCCTAAAGTTAGTCATTCATAAAACATTGCATTGCTCTGTAGATTTGATCATGAACAATTGACTGCATTCTACAGAATATAGTGCTGCTAGGAATCGAAGTCGTTTTCATCGAGTCAAATATATTCTCTTAGACATTCAAATCGTAACTATCGAAAATGGTGGCTTCGATCGAGAGTTCATAAGAGTGTCTTTGATTACCTTGGTAGAGGAAATATGAAACTGCCATTCCTTGGCAATATGAATAAACACTGGGGTAAAGCATACACGATAGGTTTAGACGACTATCACTTTCCCCACAAATACTGAGATCACTTTTTCCCGGCGACAGGCCGACATAGGAAACACACAGTCCCTATCAGGACGAAGCCAAATCACACCACACTCTAGCGACACATCCGCCGAATAGCCTTTGACCTCTCTAGAGACAACAGAACATATAGTTCGACTTAGATATGTAAAGATATACAGATATAAGACAGACTCGTCCTACTCAGACAAACAATACACATAAATTCAGGCCATAGATATTCTGAAGCAAGAACAATCTATTATTACCCAAACAACGAATAAATCGCAGTAAAATGGATTTATCCGCGGAGTTTGATCGAAGAGATGGCACAACTTTCAAGGGAAGTAACTCAATAATGACTTTCCCTTAAGCACAAAAAATTACCTATGTATAATATTGTAAGATATCAAAGACTGCACGTAACAGACCTCTTGATAATAACTCTCACACACTCTCATGTAATGTAATGACGACTTGAACTGCCTCTGACATTTCAATAGTTTAATGAAGGCACGCAAACTGGACAGCACGGATACAGTCATGGACACATGTTGACATACATTCATTGGTTATTTGAATCGTGGATGATACATTCATGTAGTAGTGAAATATCATTCAACCCAAGGTAGCATTCACTGTTCTGGTAACTAATCGCCGTATCCTCTACTGACTGAACGCGTCAATGAGGATCGGTAAACATACAAAAGTCATTGGCCGAACCTTCATTTCATAGCTAAGTTCTTAAGCTGAAATATGTCCAATGTTTGTATAACACTCATAAACCACGATAGTGGGTTTTCACCTCATAACAAGATCTCGATACCACTGCCCGATAGTAGGATACATAATCTGTTCTCTTGACAGTGATCAAAAAATATGATGACAGGAATATAAAATGGCCGCCTTCCTGAGTTGTCGCTCACTCACTCGTAGGAAGGTAGATATAAGCCAAAGTTACTTTATAATGTGCATATAAATAATTTCATAAAGTTTTCCATACAGCTCTACAGTAATCAAGTTAATTCACGTAGACATAACTGCTGTAGGAAAGCCTGTCATCTTCGTCGATACAAAACACAACCCTAGCGATACGAAGCACAATGTTCCATCTAGGTCTAATCGACTCGAGATCATAAAAAAAAAGGGTCTGGCATAACTGGAGTCCGAATCACACATATGAGGAGGATCTCTGACAAATAGACTCTTGCAGAGACACAAACTTCTCCTAGAAAAACATCTATGAATCACTGTTAAACCTTAAACAGTGCCAGCCCTGGAAAAAGCACTCAGCCATTTCTTGGCGACATTATCGGAACTCTTTACAACCCAGTAGGACTACGAAAACCTGCGCTAGATTCTGGCAGAAAGAATATAGTCCGACCTGAACATACAAAGGTATACAATATACGACTGAATCTACTTGCACTAGACAAGTAGTACACCTGAATTCAGGCCATAAACATAACAAGCAAAATTAATCTATTTTCTGGCCCGAACAAATAAGAACGGACAGGAATACAATATCCATGCGCCGGATCAATATCAAGAACGATCACTCATATCATCAAAAGTGTAAATCAATCATGAATTATCTAGCTTTACCAGAGGAAGCATTTTCATACACAAATGAATGCAAGTATATATTTTCCATATTAAATAGCCATATCGTATTTTTGTAATATGTGCGTCAAAATATGCACGCAACAGATTACCACACCCCTCGGTGAAAAAAAAAATGGTACATTTATTTTTTTTTGAAATACATCTAGGAGCAACATACAAAAGGCTCACAACGCACCAATAACAATGCGCAGATGATAAGCATTGAGAATATATTTCATGAACTTAGAGAAAGTATTTCTCTAAGTATAAATATTTCCAGAGAGGTGTCACCAACGCATACTACAATACTTGCAATGCCACACTTTCTACATCAGTTTATACATAAATTTCATGTTAGATATCTTAACATCATGATCATCAAAGACGAAAAAACATTGAAAGATCCGCGGTGAATAAACATCAATGAACCGCTAAGTAGTGTTACAATCAATATATGATATATTACATATGTGTACACATTTCAACATAGGAACAACTGTAGCAAAGTTAGGCATATAATTTAACAGTTATGAATCATGTGGGCATCTAGACAAAATATCTGCCGTCACATTTTCTGACCCACGGATAGCTCGCATCGAAAAATGAAACGGCTGCAGAGCAATCGCGTATCACGTTGATCTCGCGCTCTTCAGATTTTTACTCTGAATAGCCGTAAGAGCTTTCTGGTCAGTTTCCACAATGAAATGCGCGCCAAGAAGAAATCTTTGCAGTTTAAGGATTGACCAAACCATAGCCAATAATTCACGGTCTAGGACCGAGTAATTCTTCTCTGCGGCATTTAATTTTCGAGAAATATACATCACAGGATGCAGAGTTCCAGAGTACTCTTGCATTAGTGCTGCTCCAATCCCTGTGGATGAAGCGTCACTACAAAGAATAAATGTCTTATCCTTAGAAGGTAATACTAGGATAGGTGAAGTAGAAAACATAGTTTTAACCTTATCCAAAGAGGATTGACATTCTTGAGTCCAATGGACTACATTAGGAGACCCTTTCTTTAGCAAGGAAGAAAGAGGTGACATAATGGAGGACATATTCGGAATGAATCGTCCATAAAATTGTATTAGACCTAAGAGACTTCGCACTTGCTTTTTAGTCTTAGGAATAGAAATGTTAAGTATCTTACTTGTATTATGGTCCTCTGTTTTTAGGAAACCATGACCAACACGGTGACCGAAGAAAGATATTTCGCTAAAACCAATACAAGCTTTAGATGGTTTCGCTGTTAGGTTATGCTCGTGTAAGATAGACAATAGTTCATTTATCCCATTATAGTGATCGTTCCAAGTATCACTGAAAAGACAGATGTCATCAAGATATGCAATGACATCTGAGCGATGAGATAGGATTCGACGCATCATGCGTACGAATGTTGCAAGGGCGTTCATAAGGCCGAAAGGCATAAAATTCCATTGGAATAGACCCCTAGGTGTCGAAAAAGCAGTAAACGGTTTGGCGTGTTCGGATAATGGAACTTGCCAATATCCCTTAGACAAATCGAGTTTAGTAAAGAAATGAGAATTCGATAGTCTGGTAAGTAGCTCTTCAAGTAAAGGCATAGGTTCAGCATCAAATTTCGTCACTTGATTCAATTTGCGATAATCAATGCAAAGACGTATGTTGTTGTCTTTTTTTCGCACGATAACCATCGGTGAAGAATATGCTGATGTGGATGGTTCAATAATTTTTAACTCTATCATCTCATCCAACTCTTTCTCTACCTGTGCTTGAAAATGTATCGGGATAGGATACGGTCTGACTCTTATAGGATTATGGTCAGTAAGAATAATGTCATGTTTAATGACATCAGTTTGACCAGGAATGTCAGTAAGGACATCCTGAAATTGTTGTAACATAGCAGAAACTTGTTTCTGTTCTCCTGGAGATAATTCGGGAGAAATCGCAACATCTTTCCATGATTCATTAGAGTGAAGCGGAATCATTGGAAAAGGTAGATTTACATCCGAGAAACTCGTTTCCTCATCCTGTATTACTGACAGTGATGAGTAATGTCCATGTTGGACTGGAAAATCGTCCGTTGCCTGGAAAACAGGTTGTAAATAATCCGGACGTTCATGGAATTCCGTGAGCATGTTGATGTGGAAGGTTTTATGCTTCCCGTCAACATCGACGATATAGTCAACATCGGAAACTTTTGATATTATATCGTACGGACCTTTCCAAGAAATAAGGAGTCTGTTTTCTCTACAAGGTAGAAGGACCAATACTTTGTCACCTGGACAGAGTTGTCGCAAGTGTCTGGTCTTATTGGCAAATTGCCTTGCCTTCTGTTTCGCAAATTCAGAAGAAGCAGTTGCCAATTTGCATGCTTCAATAATCTTGTGTCTAAGTGCAATGACATATTCATAAGAGGATTTTGTGTCATCGACAATATTATCAGCAGTTATGAGATCATGAAGTAAGGACATAGGACCTCGCGGTTTTGCGCCGAAGACAAGTTCAAAAGGAGAAAATCCTGTATGTTCGTTGGCGACCTCTCTATATGCAAAGAGAGCCGTGGGTAAAACCCTGTCCCAATCCTGAGGATGATCCTCAGTTATCTTACCTAGTAGGTTTTTCAGAGTTCTATTCAGACGTTCCACCATCCCATTGGACATAGGATGATAAATACTACTCAGAGATCTCTCTATCTTTAGAGTTGACATCACTTGAGACATGGTATCCGATATAAGTTGGCTACCATGGTCCGATAATATTTCTGCTGGAAATCCCAGACGAGAAAATATTAACCAAAGAGCATCTGCAATATCAGCAGTAGTTATGCTCTTTAGAGGAACAGCCTCTGGCCAACGTGTGCACATATCCACACACGTCAAAATAAATTGGTGTCCTCTAGCAGACTTTATCTTAAATGGACCAATGATGTCTATCGCCATTTTTTGAAATGGTCGAATGGGAATGTCTGCAGCCTGAATAGGTGCAGCATGGCGTGGACCTCTGGATTTAACCTCTTGACATACTTTACAAGATCGACAATAGATTCGTATGTCCTTATTCACAGCAGGCCAAAAGAAAGATGCAAGAACTCTAGATTTAGTACGGGAAAAACTCATATGTCCAGCACACTGAGAATCATGAGCGTACTGTAAGATTTTAACTCTCATATTTTTGGGCACAAGAATTTGAGAATGAATGGATTTAGCGGAGTCTTGTACCATACGTACAAGTACGCCATTCCTCATCGTAATCCAAGATTTACGATTTGTATCCTTATTCGGATCACCTTTTGTTGCCAGAGTAAAGAATTTCTTCAGAGTAGGATCATCTTCCTGCTGTTTTATAAAGGAAACATGCGAAATCTCCAAGAGATCACCTTGGTTCTGGTCATCATTATCTCCAGAAGGCGAAGATTGCGGCATGTTTAGAGCTTGAGCTCTAGTGACTACAGCATTTGCAGTATGCATATTATCACTTTCCCACTCGGCAATTTGTTGCGGAGTGCATTCTTTCGCACCATGAATGCGACCGACGATAAGATCAGCGATCGGATTCGGCAGCAGACATGCGTGCACATCTCCTGTAAAGAAGGGAGTAGAGATGTTGATAATGGCAGTGGAGTACTTCTCCAATGTGCCACCAAATGTTATGCATTTGATTATCTTGCCAGTGGCTCGAGAAGGATCTATAAGTGACTGCCTCACTCCAATTGTTGTGCACCCGGAATCGAAAAGAATTGAGACCGGAGTACCATCTACTAGACCTCTATTCAAGACAAGAGCACCTCTTCCATCATGCGCGACTGACGCAGGAAGAGGATGACCACAGCTTAAAGTCGAAACTGTGGTTGGCTCGAATAATGTTTTGCATTGGGAACACTGAAATGCTCTGTCAAAATCGAAAGCAGAACATCCCACACTATTAGAATCTTTCTTATCATTGGTTTGATTACCGGCTTCGTGAAACTATTGTTGTGCAGAGTTAGCCTGGTAATGAGATTTACCATGTCTTTTGTGTTGTGATCTACCTCCGTTATTGTTGCCTCTGTAATTATTATTCCCTCTGTTATAACCCCTATTTGGGTTTGAATCACAATATTCATGATCATAATCATCATGCTCATTATAATGAGTATCCCTGTAATGTTGGTTTTGTTGCTTCCATGAAGAACTTGGGTAGTTCCTATGGTTACTCCCTTTTCGGAAATTTCTATAATTATGGGCACCCCTCGCGTATCGAGGACTGTCAGCCCGATTCCAGTTCTTCGAAGAAGAACCCTGATTTGAGTGGTTACCTTGGTTTTGATACTTATTCCAATTAACCTTTTTATCAAATTTATTTTGAGCTCCTTGGAATTTGTGTGAGTAATTCTGATTATATTCTGTTGCTGAAGCAACTGGCATACCCTCTTTAATGTTAGTGTTACTAAGAATCATGTCAGGGTGTGCCGTGGCATACTGGTCACAATATTCTTCCATTTGCTTTAATGTACTAGGTTTACGCTCATGTAAGAACTCTAGGAATGGTTTATTTACCGAAGACATGACCTTGTCTCTTAGCAATAAATCCGTAAGACCATCAAATGTTTTCTCTATTTTGGATAATTCAATCCATCGTGAGAGTGTAAGTCGTGCTTTTGAAATAAAATCTGAGAATTCTACACCTACCTCAGGTCTCATTGTTTTAAACAAAAGACGATAACCTTCTTCTGACAGCTGATATCTCTTTATCAAAGCTGCCCTAATAGCATCATAATTATCCTTGTCGGCCTCTTCAACCAAACATAACTTAGTCAGAGACTCCCCTTTTAGATTTTCAGACAACTGATTCACATACTGTGATTTGTCAACATTATGAGCTCGACAAGCATGTTCAAATCTAGAAAGCCAAAATGTTATATCATCACTGGCAGAGTTGAACGCTGGCACCTTGACCTTATAATTAAAGGGTTTACCATTACCACCAGATGCCTGATTAACATTACTCATACTTGTCAATTTCAATTTCTCTAATTCAAACTCATGTTCTCTTATTGCTTTTCTCTCTTCAGCTTCTCTATCTAATTTTTTTTGTTCAGCAGCAGCAGCAGCTTCCAATTTTTTCTGTTCTGCCACAAATCTCCTTTCCTCCACCTGCATCTGCAATTTCTTTTGTTCAGCAGCAGCATCAGCTTCTCTTTCTAATCTTTTCTCTTCAGCCAGGGCTTTTCTCTCTTCAGCAGCAGCAGCAGCTTTTCTCTCCTCAGCAGCAGCTTCTAATTTTTTTTCTTCTATTTGAAGTTTTCTCTCCTCAGCAGCAGCTTTTTTCTCCTCAGCTTGCATCTGCAATCTGAAATTCTCAGCATCTATCTTCTTTTGTTCAACTTCTGCTTTCCATTTATTCTCATCTTTTTGTTTTTTCTCTTCTGATTTTAATGCAATAGCAAATTGAGCAGTTGTCCATTCTTCTAACTCTTTCCCAGTCTTATCAAGGGATTTCCCTTGTGCAATAAAGTAATCTAATGTAGACATCTTGTCTTATTAAATCAGAAACCTGAAAAAGTAAATAAATTACCTTATTTCACTTTCATGGGAGACAAGTCTATACTATAGACTTAGTCTTAGTGAAAAACTTGTATGGTTACTTGAGTACCTGTGGAAAACAATATCTGTATATCCCAAACACTGTTGGAGACAAGCCTTACAAAGGTCTTGTATACTTCTTTAATGTAATCAATGATCACTTGAGTACCTGTGGAAAATAATATTTTCTATCCCAATCACTGTGGGAGACAACCCTTACATAGGTCTTGTACACTTTCTTAGTGTAATCAATGATCATAAGTACTGGTCTGTACTATAATATAAATATATTCAAATATACCTTATATATTATTTGTCAACCAAAGACATTAACAAGGACCAACAAGAAAAGACAATATGAAAACAATTGCAGGAATCAAATTAAATCAAATAGAAAAAATCAAAAAATAATGATCACCGAATCTGTGATGATAACCGCAATGAAATTAACAAGACAAATAACGCCACAGTGTATAAACATAAGGGTGTAAAGAACTTAAATGAAAGGAAAGATGAGACCTACAATTATACAAACAAATCAAACAAAACTAAAGAACATAGAAATATTACAAAAACAACAAGAATACAGTCTTCACAACTAACAAATATTTGCAAACAATGTTGCATGCAAATTTCAATTAAGAAATTTGCTCCCTATAGAACGCTAGAGCAAGACCAATGTCACTTGGTATTTCCTGTTCTAGTCACCTCCCATCCAGGCCCGCAGAATACAAACTAACTTAACACACAACAAATAACATATAAACATAAATACATGTAAACCTTAATAGCATAAATGCATACATAATATGATTAAATAGAATGTATTGTGGATAGAATGTGATGCTGGTATAGTGTTGTAACAATAACCTGCCACTTTTAATGAACAATTAAATAATAGATTTGTTTTCTACACTATTACAATGTTCAACTTTTTTTTGAGTATATGAAGATCCAACGATGAAATATGCACTTTATGTTCAACAACACTATGATTCTTCTGTACAGGATCAACAATCACTTCTCTCTTCTGTATGATGAGAAATGTCAACAGTACTGCTCCTGATATTTTCTACACTTGATACAACTGTCCTGTGTAATACCGTCTGTACAGCGAAAAACTGTCAACAAGCGCTGACCTAGATACAGCATTCGATCGGTAATACAGGTCAAGCTGACATCGACTGCCCCGTTGTAACTTGTACACTGGTGTTCATGCCTGTCGTATGCGGCGTCAGGGATGGTCTGGTTATCATAACCCCAGGAATCTGGTTCACCACTGTAGAGTGTTAAGGATGGTATATGTGCCTGGCCTTGCCACTAACTGTAGAATAAACATGTTGTTGTGTATAGGCCACTGTTGAATGTCCGGATGTGGGTGTTATGTTTTGGGTCATGCACTGATCATCACTGAAGAAAGTCTTCTTCGGTTACCTCTGCATCATCGAATGAACCTGTCATGTAGATCTTGAGTGGGAGTGTCAAGTAACGCGAATGGTGTAGTAGTTCGGTGTAACAGACCTCTTGATAATAACTCTCACACACTCTCATGTAATGCAATGACGACTTGAACTGCCTCTGACATTTCAATAGTTTAATGAAGGCACGCAAACTGGACAGCACGGATACAGTCATGGACACATGTTGACATACATTCATTGGTTATTTGAATCGTGGATGATACATTCATGTAGTAGTGAAATATCATTCAACCCAAGGTAGCATTCACTGTTCTGGTAACTAATCGCCGTATCCTCTACTGACTGAACGCGTCAATGAGGATCGGTAAACATACAAAAGTCATTGGCCGAACCTTCATTTCATAGCTAAGTTCTTAAGCTGAAATATGTCCAATGTTTGTATAACACTCATAAACCACGATAGTGGGTTTTCATCTCATAACAAGATCTCGATACCACTGCCCGATAGTAGGATACATAATCTGTTCTCTTGACAGTGATCAAAAAATATGATGACAGGAATATAACATGGCCGCCTTCCTGAGTTGTCGCTCACTCACTCGTAGGAAGGTAGATATAAGCCAAAGTTACTTTATAATGTGCATATAAATAATTTCATAAAGTTTTCCATACAGCTCTACAGTAATCAAGTTAATTCACGTAGACATAACTGCTGTAGGAAAGCCTGTCATCTTCGTCGATACAAAACACAACCCTAGCGATACGAAGCACAATGTTCCATCTAGGTCTAATCGACTCGAGATCATCAAAATTAGGGTCTGGCATAACTGGAGTCCGAATCACACATATGAGGAGGATCTCTGACAAATAGACTCTTGCAGAGACACAAACTTCTCCTAGAAAAACATCTATGAATCACTGTTAAACCTTAAACAGTGCCAGCCCTGGAAAAAGCACTCAGCCATTTCTTGGCGACATTATCGGAACTCTTTACAACCCAGTAGGACTACAAAAACCTGCGCTAGATTCTGGCAGAAAGAATATAGTCCGACCTGAACATACAAAGGTATACAATATACGACTGAATCTACTTGCACTAGACAAGTAGTACACCTGAATTCAGGCCATAAAAATAACAAGCAAAATTAATCTATTTTCTGGCCCGAACAAATAAGAACGGACATGAATACAATATCCATGCGCCGGATCAATATCAAGAACGATCACTCATATCATCAAAAGTGTAAATCAATCATGAATTATCTAGCTTTACCAGAGGAAGCATTTTCATACACAAATGAATGCAAGTATATATTTTCCATATTAAATAGCCATATCGTATTTTTGTAATATGTGCGTCAAAATATGCACGCAACAGTGTCACAACTGTGATAGTTATCACCTACAGGGTGATTTGATAAAATCACATATCTGCTACTTAGCAGACAAATAAAGAAAGAAAGAAAGAAAGAAAGAAAGAAAAGTGCGATAATTGACAGCACCTAATAAAAATCAGTACCACAAATTTACCGATACTGCCGGAGAGAACCAAAGATCGATAGAGGTCGCCCCGTTTCGTTACATACCTGGTCAATTATTACACTCTTATTTCTAGAAAATCAACCATTTTCTAAAATCATTAGTTCTCTCATTCTCCTAAAAGGTATTTTCTTCAAGGATCCTGTCTTGTGGCATAGGAGATCATGTCTCTCCACAACTTCCTGTCTCCAGTACAATTTATCAATTCTGCTTTTGAATTCTTTCCATGCCACGATGTCAAACTGTCCAGTATTTGCTCTCTTTGTCTTCCCCTATCTCTTTTTTCCTTCAATCTTACCTGTTGTTATGATATATTCCAGCTTTTTCCTTCAATCTTACCTGTTGTTATGATATATTCCAGCTTTCCTCTTCTCATAACTTGCCCAAAAGAAAGTGGACTGCTTCTTTCTAACTTGTGAAATAAATTTCTTTTGTGCATTGGCCTCTCTCAGGGCATCCTCGTTACTTTTTTTGGCTGTCCATGGTATTTTTAACATTCGTCTGTAAAACCACATCTCTGTGGCCTCTAGTGCCTTCCCTACTTGTTTACTAATTGTCTATAACTCACTCTCATTTGTTAGGATGGGACCTAAGACCCGTCAACAGCGAGAAATGCAGTTAGCGACCCATAGCTAGACTGCTTGCGTCAGGGTCAGCGAACCAGAGCTGACAAAGACCCTACTCCACCTCCAAGTGGTGGTCCTGGAAACAGGCTGCATCACTGCAGTCTGGCTGAGTGAATAGGGATCGAAGAGGGAAGGCTAACCCGGTCCCAAAAATGCCGTGCTGAAGTCGGATGTGTCGGCCGAAAGGCGCAAATATCGCAGCTTCGCTGTAAACGGACACAACGCAACAAACTGTTTGTGTCCTTTTGCCTGTTAATTCATTTATTTGCTTGTACATAGATTTTGTGTCTTGTCTGTGCTACACGTTAAGCTATCTGCACTTCTGGTTTAGCCATGCTTCTTTTGCTGTTTTACATTTGTTTACTATTTCCTTATTTAGTCTGTCATATTCTTCACTGTCTTGCTTCTTCTTCCTTCTTGCATCCATCAGTTTTAAAATTTCATCTGTCATCCACAAAAGATATAACTCTTGCTTTGCTCAGTTTTTATGACCTGACAAAGTTTCTCTCTGCTCCCTTCCTTTTGAACCTTTCACCATTGTATAGTCAACCATGAAAGCAATGTTACTGGCGCATCAGATTACAACCTTGTGGTCTGACCATCAGGAAACGGATCAAAATAATCGGGCCTGAGAGAAGAAATAAAACAGTCTCCCACCCCTGCCTACAAATGTTGCTGGAAACAGATATATTGCAAAACGGGTATAGCATTTTATTTCATTATCTTTTGTTAGATAAAGTTCTAAACGTATTTTCATCTTCATTATAAAAGAAATTAATGTTTCTTGATTTTTTTTTACATGAGACTACTGAACAATTTCTACTGTATGGTTTCACCAATGAACTATCCTTGTCATGTTTTAATACATTTATATGTACTATCCGTTAATATGAATATGACATAAACATAGAAATATGTAAAGATAGGCAACAGCACTGAAGCCATTTTTTATGAATGTACTAATTTGACTGACACTGTAAGCCAATGATTCTCAAGCTCTGAGATCAGGAACACCCCAAAATAGATTTATTGCAAAAGTGGCTAGAAGGTAAATCAGTGGTTCTGAAACCTTGGCAGCAATGACCCCAACAGGCTTTACTGCAACATGGGAAACTATTAACTAGTGATTATCGAACCACTGGTGACAATGACCCCAAATTGGTTTTACTGCTCTATGGGCACAATGTAGAATAGTGGTTCTCAATCTTTAAATGACCACAGCCCCAAACTTCACAGTCTGTAAAGCTAACAGCCCATAGGTTGGAAATCACTGCAGTAAACAAGAATGCAGCCAGATATAGGTTGAGATTCACCATGTATTCTTATAATGTCAGTAAAGACAGAGTATTTTGTACATACTAGATAACACCTTGTTATTGGATGTTAGCTATGATTGTTTTAATTAGATTTCTGATGGACGATTAGCGTCCAGCAGATATGGGAAATGACTTCTTTGGCAGGGCCACTAATGGGGCTTCAATTGTTTGCCAATCCAGTCTACCAGGTTGTCCTATCAGGAGACCTTCCAGAAGACCCTACTTGAGTCCTGTCTGATTTCTATCCAGTAACTATAAACTGTGTTCTGGTGGGCCGACTTAATTCATCCAAGTTGGTGATGAGCTCTGAGTCAAGACAGAGGAAGCATCCCCCTGCCACCCTCTGAAACCCTAAGAGAATTACTTGCAGTACTGGTCCTGAAGTGCTGGAACAGACTGAACCCATTATGCAACAAGAAAATCATAAATGCAGCAGCAGAAGCACACTCATCACTACAGCTACTTCCAATCTAAGATGAGTAGTTTAAGTACCCAGCAAAACCACCACAGAAAAGCTCATTCAGTCCACTAGATGGCCATTTTGTCCTGACATTTCTCAGAAACATTAGTTAACAGATCTTATAGTTTGTAAATTTTGAACATTTTCAGTTGTGAGAATCTCTCATCATTTTTGTATTTAATATAACAGAGTCTGTTGTTATTTTTTTTTCTTGTAATGTTTAAGTGGGCTGTATATTTTGGTAAATAAATCTACACCCTGGGGGCTGAAATGTAATCAATATTCTTGGGTCGGGATATTTTTAAATGTGGGCTGGGCACCAAATCTCCTTTCTCAACTTTATGTACCCTACATAGTCCTTTGTAGGATCTCTGAGAAAGAATTCATTGTTCGGAAATATCTCTCTTAGTTTCACCAGAATCCTCTTTGAATTAAGGTTTTCTAGTGGACTAAATCCTGACGAGAAACAGTTCATTCAAACTTGCAGACTGAAATCTTATCATCTAGATATTATCTTTTATTCTTTCATGCAATCAAGCACAATCCTCCAAACTATCCGTCACAATAGGACTACATCAGGGTTTCTTAACCTTTTTGGTGGAATAGACCCCTTTGATTGTCCGATGAAAGCTATGGACCCCTTTTGACTGTCAGATTGATGGCTATGGACCCCTTTAGACTGTCAGATGACAGCTATGGACCCATTTGTGGAAAAAAATTTACATAAAAGCATTTAAAAAAAAAAATTTTAATTTTAGGTTATGCACAACGACTCCCTAGAATCCATTCATGGACCCCTATAGGGTCAATGGACTACAGGTTAAGAAACCTTGGACTACATGAACACAATCTCAAGTGGTGGTTTTTTTAGCAGTTGTTTTACATGAAGAGATTGCTATTTTATTTAAAGTTTGTTCTTGAACCTTTTACTCTTTATTTTTTAATCACTTGTCTTTATTATCAAAATCATATTTGATATTATGTTGCACTTAAAATCTTTGATGCTGAAAAATTTCATGTTCTACTCATCGAAGAGAGCTGAAACTTTGCATGCAGCCTTCTTTCTTGGTACATTTTAATCCCTTGCATTGTTACAACATAATAAGAGACCATTTTGTTTAACTCTCCTTTATGAATTACATAATAAGAGAATGTTTTGTTTAACTCTCCTTTGCCTCTTCAAAAGTTATGGTTGTATCAGGCTGAGATAGCTTTCCACTTTCCTTTGCCAATCTGTCAGCCTCTTCATTGCTGGGGATGTTGCAATAAGATGGGATCCTCTGTACCACAACTCTTTTGAATCGATGACATAGTTTGTGAAGTATTACTCTTAGGTCATCCTGGTCTTCATTATTCTGGCTCTTCAGTGTTGTAATTACTGACACTGCATCTGGGAAGAAAGCAACTTGTCTCTCAGTGTTTTCCTCTGTCATTAGAACCTCTGCTGCAGTTTTCAAGACCTTTTCATCATGATGCTTTTTCTACTTGTTTACTAACTGTCCATGACCCACTTTCATGTGTCAGGACTGAAGAACTCTCTTTCGTACTTCCACTGACGCTTCACTAATGAGATGCATCATCTGAGCAATGTTATTAACATGCCCAGGTATTTGAATCTATTGACCTGTTTTAAAACAGCCGATAGGATAGTCTGGCGCTCTCTCTTCCAAACCTCTACACCTCACGGTAGAAGGGGAACGACTAAGTAAGTAAGTAAGTAAGACCTGTTTTAAAACGGTTTCATTTACGTTGATTGTTCATACCAGTACTGAAGACTATTAACACGAAAAGCGCGCAATTTCAAGGGTCGTGCAATTTAGTACAATGGTCATAAGCACACTACTTTTACGTAATTTTCACACTGCAACTTTGATGGGAAAAAGTTTATGCTGGCTTTTTTTCAGGGATGTAATTTATTTTCAATCAAAGGGAAACAATTAAGCAACACATTAGAAATAATAACAATAAAATACATTGTAGATTTTTAACACTTTACTAGTGTTTTCTATTTATTATTTAAAGTACCACTGCAACTTTGGTGGGGAAAAAGATGCACGCTATATTAAGTGTCATGCAGTTAGTGCACAGGCTAAAAGCGCAAGACTTTTATATAATTTCCAGAGTGCAAGAAAAAATACTGTGGGACAGGACAGGACAGGACATGACATTCTTAGAGAATTATATAATGTAATATATAGACAATGTGCTCGGCCTTTTGGCTAAAATCAAAGTGTCTTAGCCAGGGCTGGGATCACACACAGTTCACACATTCTACTAAATAAAGTCAATAGACCTCACTTTGAGTCCCAGAAGGGGAAAAAAAAAAACTAGTCTAAAATTTGAGTGGGACAGTTTACCTGAAGTTTTGCTTGCTTGCATTTTTATTTTTTTTTTTAAATTGATGAAGAAATATTCTGTTCAACCCCTGAAGGGTTATAATTAGGATATGAAGTGTCTCTATTTTCATTTATATGTTCAATTGCTAACATGTAAGACAGGGTATCACATTTCCTGTCCAATTAGTGTAAACAGAGCAAAATAAAATTTACAAATTAAGTGCATGTTTTTCCTTAACTCTAAAATGGTTGTCCCTTCACACATACCCGTCAACTTGTACAGGAAAGGGATAATCTGTACTGGAATTTTTTATTTTTGTCAGTGTACAACTGTACAAGCAGTTTGTACAGCTTTTTCTTAAGGAGGTTTTTTTTTCCTCTTTAAAATAACTTTACTAGTTTTTTTCAAGCCCTGATATTATTAAAAAGCGTTTTCTGAAAAAAACCTATCAAATCCCATCAACCTGTGATTTAAAAAGTAGAAATTTAATTGACCATGAAGAAGCTATGATTTGTTATTAGTTTTAAAAGAAATAGATCTTATCTTGCTAAAAGCAGACGTAAACATTATTTGCCGGTCTAAAAAAGTGCATCGAAAATACATGGCTTCTATCAACTAGTTTGATTACAAAAATAGGTCAATTTTGTTGTTTCTTATACGATTAGAAATATAACTGTGTCATTTTCTTAGAAATAGGCTAATCCAATTAAAATGAATAATTCATATCAAATCTATTTTGCTTAAATTATGCTTTAAGCATCTTCAATCAAATGACTGATGCTGCGTCTAAAAAACGTAAGCTAGCTGACCGGGGCTGATGTAAGATACACATGGATATCTGCTTCATAGACTTTAAATCATCTGTTGACATTTAAGAAATTACAAAAGGTGTCTGTATCACATATAATGCAGCACATTCAAAATTAAAGGAATTAAGTTGTTAATTTTAGCTAAAATGTGTAAATTTTTTAAATTTTTGAACTGTTAATCTTCTGTATTACAAATACTTTTGTGCAAAGGTTTTTTTTTAACTCTGTAAGGTTTTTATTGGTATTGCGTACAGGTTTTTAAACTTTGTACAGGTTTTTACTGGTATGCCATACAGGTTTTTATCTCAAGAGGTGGACAGATATGCTTCATGCATGTCAAATGGTGTAAAACAACTGCAAAAAATAAAAAACCAAACAAAAGATTTAAAAAAAACTACATATTAGTTATTAGTGTTTGTTTGAATTAAATACTGTTTTACTATATTGTGAAGTTACCTAACTTATTTGGTGTTTTGGCTGCTAAGAATCAAAATTTGTGTTTTACTTACTTCATTTTTTACTTCTGTGACAAGACGGCTCTCTATGGCTGATGGGAAGCTGTTAAGTTGCTGTGGGGAAATAACCAAAGCATAATCACTATTTCAGTGTATATTCCTGGTGGAATGATTGTTTACTGTGTGGTCGGCCATCATGTCGTAAATAGAGTAATGTTAGCATTAACAACTACGTTTCTGTCTAACCTTACCATAAAACCTAACACTAAACCTCCAATCACATTCTCATAAAATAAACATTTAGTAGCAATCTTAATGTACTACACGACAACCAATCTTAAACCTAACTCTGTTTATGACAAGATGGCTGGCCACACAGTACCGTAATTCAACCTACCGGAGGACAGTATAACTAAAGAAGATATGACACTTGTACTTCTTCTTCTTCTTCGTCCTGAACAGGACGTTGGTTGCGTTGTGTCTGACACATCCGACTTCAGCACAGCATTTTTGGGACCAGGTTAGCCTTCCCTCTTCGATCCCTACTCACTCAGCCAGACTGCAGTGATGCAGCCTGTTTCCAGGACCACCACTTGTATTTGATACTTGTCATATTATCTGTTAAATAAAAATATCATGTAGTGACAACAGTCAAAAATAAGGCAAGCAAAAGTCACGAGTCACAAACATAGAAAGGAGGATATGATAAATCTTACAAAAACAAGAGATCTTTATAGGCAAAGGAAGCAGAGAAAGAGAGAAACTTCTGAAAATCTACCTATTAAAATCCAGTTGTTTTAGCTTCTGAAGTTTTTCTCTAGGTTCTCTTTGACATCCCCATTCTCTTTCCCTGTGGGCTCAGGTCAAGTGTATGCCTAGCTATACTTCTTGACTTTCCTCTGAAGGTCCATCAATTTCCTTCCCCTCTCTTCAATCTCCAGCTGCACTGCTTGTATGTTTCTCTTCTGTAGTTTTCTGTTTGCTATTACATATTACTATTTGATGTGAAGGATGTGATCAAGTGATGCTCATGTCCTGGCCTTAGGCAGTCAATCCTAACCTAACCCTCTGACCTGAAGTACTAGTTGAACAGGTGTTCAGCACACATTTCATAGATTACTTGTGTCAACTCTTTTATAAACTAGCACACATTTCATAGATTACTTGCGTCAACTCTTTTATAAAACTAGCACACATCAAGACAAGTACTTTATTAGCACAAACATTTCTCAATCTAGACTAGATCTTTATTGAATGCTACTATCATGGTTTTTCACTTTTGCCAGGAGCTGCTGTGTTTGGTTTATTGAACTGCTATGTTCACTTTCTTGCTTGTCACTTGATGTTTCTGTTTTCAAATATCTAAAGTGCGGTATCCATTTTGTGCTAGACATTTGATATTGCTGTGTTCAGTTATCTGGAATACAGGTCTGCTTTGTATTTGTCACCTGGAATTGCGCAGTAATTTTGGACTGTCATCTGGACTTGCTGTTGTTGATTCTCTACAGTGTTGTTCATATTAGTTAATTCTCACTTATTGCCTAGGTGTGTGGCATATACTTCTTCTTCAAGTACCATGCCTAGAAGCGTAGGAGATCAACTTCTTGTCTCCAGTACAATTTATCAATTCTGTTGTTGACCTCCTTCCATACCACGATGTCAAACTGTCCAGTATTTGCTTTCTTTGTCTTCCTCTCTCTTTCCTGTATATCTTCCTCTATATCTTACCTGTTTTTACGATATATTCCAGCTTTCCTCTTCTCATAACATGCTTAAAAAAAAGTGGACTGCTTCTTTCTAACTTATGAAATAAGCTTCCTTTGTGCACTGCCCTCTTTCATGACATCCTCATCACTCTTTTTGGCTGTCCAAAATATTCTTCTGTAACACCACATCTCTGTGGCCTCTAGTGCTTTCCCTCCTTGTTTACTAACTGTTCATGACTCACTCCCATTTGTCAGGATCGGTTCTATGTAACATTGAAGAATTCTCTTTCTTACTTCCATTGACAAAAAACCGTTGCATAAAATACTCTTCATTTTATAGAATGCTGTTTTTGTCTGAGCTATTCTGCTCTTCACTTCTGAAATGCATCTTCCATCTGTTGTTATTAATGTGCCCAGGTACTTGAATCTATTGACCTGTTTTAAAACTGTTCCATTTACATCGACAGTATATTCTGGAGAAGCCATTTTCTTTGAGATGACCAATACTTCTGTCTTTTTGCTATTAAGGTTGAGGCCTTTATTTTCACTTTCTATCATTATTGTATCAACAATTTCCTGTAGCTCCTTTTCACTTTTTCCTATTAAGACTGTATCATCAGCATATCTTAAATTGTTTACATTATGTACGCCAAATGATATTCCTGGCATGTCCTCGGGGGAATCTCATTATATTTTCACTGTACAGATTGAACAGATGCGGTGACAGCACACATCCCTGCCTGACACACTTATTTACTTGCTGAAACGTTCCTATTTGGCTGCTAATTCTTACAGCTGCTGTTCTTTGCCAGTACATGGTATTTATTATCCTCAAGTCTTTACCATCAATGTTGATGCTTTCTAACATTTTGATAATTTCCTCATATTTCACTTTGTCAAATGCCTTAGTGTAATCTATAAAGTATGAGTACAGATCTGTTTTTACTTCTATGGCTCTTTCTATTAATGTTCTTATAATATATCTGGTATTGCTTGTGCCTTTACCTTCTACAAATCCACACTGTTCACTACCGATTTCTGGTTTAATTTTATTTCTCACTCTTCTCATGATAATTCATAATAATATTTTGGTCACATGACTCATAAGATTAATATTGCGATGTTCTTCACATTCCGTGGCTCCAGGTTTTTTTGGCAAAGCTATGAATATGGATTTTAGCAGATCATCAGGTATTTGACAACTGTTGTAGATGTCATTTAAGAGTTTTGTTATCACTTCTACTGCAAATTCTCCCAAAGCTTCAATTTCTCTACTTTTATATAGTCTGGTCCAGGCATTTTGTCTTTCTTCATGTGGCACATGGTTTATATACTAGATGCTGATAACCCTACATGTATGCTTACATCTATCACTATATCATACTCGATTACAGACATGACCAGCTGATGATACAGGAGAAATAGTAGTCTCTGCTCAAGGTGCACTGCAGCCATTGTTTTTAGGGCTGCCAGACCTCTCTTGCACTGGTGTATGATGTGATCAACATGGTGCTTATACGATAGCCCATGATCAAATGTTACTCCAAAGTATTTCAACTTGTCTTGCCTTTCAATTTTCTGACCACTGAGAGTAATGACTGGAAGATCTGCTTTTAATATGGAGTTATTCAAGGAGCAACACAGCACACAAGCTTTGTTGGGATTGACCTTGGAGCTGATTTCATTGCACCACTTAGAAATTGCCTGAAGAGGGTCATGTATGCTTTTAACCATTTCTTCTCTATCTGAGACAGTCCGGCAAAAGTTAATGTTCATCTGAAACCTGGTGGTTGAATGGCAGCTATTTTTGCTGTATGTTAAACAGCACTAGTGATAATGGAGAACCCTGGGGTAATCCCAGGCAAATGTGCATTGGTTCTGATATCCATGTTCCCAAGCAAAAGGCAACTGATCTCTCCTTTTAAGGCAGCTGCTATCCACCTTTTTAACCAAGGGTTTACACCACATGCCATTACACAGTCCATCAAGGTTGCAAAGTCCACACTGTTGTAAGCATCCTCTAGGTCAATTGCCACCATTTCTTGTTTACCCTTGAAACCCTCATATACATCGTATGCGAATGTTCCAGCATTACGCCATGTTACTTTCCTTGGTCTACTGCCCAAGGTATCAGGGAGGATGTGTGCATTTTCAAGGTGGTTCATTAATTGTCTCGCCACTAACTTTTCAAGTAATTTGCCATAGACATTCTGCAATGTGGTGATTTTATAGCTGCTTAGCAGTGTGGGGTCTTTACCAGGTTTAGGAAGTGGCCGTAGGTAACTATGTAGACAGCCTCCCTGCACCTCAGCATTCTGTATGCTGGTGTTGAAATCCCTCACTATATTCATAATGCCTGTGTCATCAAGCTCTTTTATGTACTGATACTGTACAATATCAGGACCCTGGGCAGTGTTTCCACTGGTTTTTAAAGTATAAAACCCCGTCCTCTTCAGATATGAGGTAGAAATATATCTCACTTCTGATGTCACTTCCAGTACACGATTCTTAATCTTAAGATGGGCAGCTTTAACACCTTTATCCGTCTGAGTGATATACCGACAGAGAAACGCTTGTCCCTTGTCTTTATAAGCCATTAGACTTAGTCCTGTGGAGCTCAGTATATTAGGTATGGGCTGGCTTATAATTTTCCTGTTCATTCGTCGATGTAAGGACCAGCTTTTCTGTAGGGTTTTTTTCCATGCACCTGTGTCACAAAGGCCTTCCACAATGTCCCAATGTGAATAACTGGAACGCATTCAAAATGAGGGGATGCGTACAGTCTTAGGCAGTTAGCGAGATACTCGCATTGTGACGATACGGCACATGCTTGGAATGCTGTCAATTAGATCCAGATATGTGATGGCCCAGGCAAAAGCTTATATGCGAGTAACCACAAACAAAAGGCATCCCCTGCATGGGAACATAGCTGACATCAAAGAGGGGGATGTCATGGTTAGTGCAGGCAGAGGCAACTATTAGACAGATGAACACAGTTGAAAATATATTCAAGGGAGAAGAGTGAAGTAAGTCAGGGGAGAACTAGACACACTACCAGCAAGTCATCGTCAGTCTTGGTAGAGAGAGCAGAACTTGGGCCAATGGGAGAGCAGAGCTGGAAATTGATCAGCTGATAAATGACCATGCTGGGTATGATGATGCCTTTGTGTACACTGATCGGTCTTTAATCCGTGGTGAGAAATAAGGATGGGGCTTCTCTGTTAGAGTAAAGGGCAGGATCGTCACTGAACAAAGCGGGGCTTACATGATAATAACCTCCAGCATGAGAATGGAGGTAGAGGCAGCTACTGCAGCCTTAAGGTGACTGTCACTTAGTCGTTCCCCTTCTACCGTGAGGTGTAGAGGTTTGAAAGAGAGAGCGCCAGACTATCCAATCGGCTGTCTTCCTCCTGGCATTGGTTCCATTCTAGTCCTCGGTCCTTCAAAGATTGTCTAATGTTGTCCTCCCAGCGGACTCTGGGTCATCCTGGGGGTCTGGATCCCTGGCTCTTTGTTTCCCATGCTTATCGTGGTAGCCAATCTTCTCCCATTCTGCAGACATGGCCAAACCATCTTAGTTGGGACTGTTCTACTTGGGTCTGCAGGGGGTGGGATTTTAGGCCTTGACGTATCGTCTGGTTGCGAACCATGTCTCTTCTTGTTACTTCAACCACCTTCCTCAGATACCTCATTTCTGAGGTTTGGATCTGGCTTTTGTAGGTTGTAGTCATTGCCCATGACTCGCATCCATATGTCAAGACTGGGGCATAGGTGGAGCGGTATACAGCCATCTTCGTTTTCTTACCAACCTCTCTCTTGCTGAGGAATCCTCGATTTATGGCCTGAAAAAGTCTCCCAGCTGCTGCTTTTCGAGTGGCCAACTCTTCTTTGATGCCTCCCTTTCGATCTATAATAGCTCCGAGGTATTTAAAGTGGTCGACCTGCTCCAGGACCTGTTCTCCCAGCTTAATCTGATGTCTTCTTTTTCTCGTGATATCACCATGGATTTTGTTTTAGAGTTGCTTATGACCATCCCTCTCTTCTCCAGCTCTTCCTTCCAGACTTGCAGGTTGGATTGAAGATGTGCCTCTGATTTAGCAATCAGGGCAACATCATCAGCAAATGCCAGCTCTGAAATACAGACCTGTCTCATCTTCCAGTACCCCACTGAATACTTTCTTGTTCTCTCCTTACATGCCTTGATGACATCGTGCATGAGGAGTATGAAAAGATAAGGTGACAGGATGTCACCTTGTCTTATTGCAGTGGTCCTATTTAGGAACCATATAGTTTAAATTCATTAACAAGGGCAGTTATTGTGTCAGACTCACAATCCATGTTTCGGAAGATCCAAAGTGGATGGCTATGGCATGAATGGAAAACCGCCATAGAAGCCTTGGTTCTTCAGGAACTGGAGTGGATCTACTGTCCTGGTCATGCAGGGTACTCAGCAATGAAAGAACTGAAAGACTAGCTTCAACAGCACCCATAGAAGGTGCATTGGATATGGATAAATGGGAGATACTGAGGGCAATTAATGGTCGCCTATTAGAGAATGACACTGGAATCAATGAATCATCAAGGCTAAGATTGCTAGAATTCGGCATCAAATGTAAGACCGGGAGATATGGACGTATGAGAGGATGCATTCAGCATTTATATAATCAGCGTACAACAGGAACAAGTAGCATTCATACACTTCAACATTTGCTGAGGGAGACTGAGCACCTATGGGTCTGCTTGGAGTGCAATGACATTGAATCTGATGAACAATAACAATTATATTCTCATATGCATTCTCAATTTTCCACAATGGATGGATTACCTGAAGGCAAATGAGCAATGAGTCATTGTGGATATCCAGGGCCAATGAGAGGAGAGACAGGTGGGCTGCAGTTCCAGGGTCCGATATGGTGTGGTGAGGTCAGAGTGGTAGATCAAGTAAAATAATAATGATATTCAAGTTTAGGAGCCCAGCAAAATCTCTTGCTCTGATCCAGAGGCCTCTCATTCTGCCTCTCAATGGCTCTATGATATCAATGGGAAGTGAACCCGTGAATGTATAGAGCCCTAAGAAGGTAGAGTACTAGAACCATCACTGCAGGCCATAGGCACAGTAAGCTATAATTGTAACTCTAAAACTAAACATAGTACAGATATCGTGTTTGGTCTTTAATTGTTCAGGAAGACGAGACGAGAAGAACAAGACATAAAGGAATATTGTAAGTTCATGCTGTTAGAAGATATTGGCAATTTTAGGTACTGAATTCAGAATAGCAAAATATCTCTAACCTTTGCAGACATATTAAATAACACTATTTTGACGAAAAAATAGGATAAAAATAGTGTGGTGCAATTCTTGCCACGTATCTTAATTGAGCTCATTACAAAAAAAAGTGGTTATAATTAAGAAACGTTAAAACTGATTGGATATTTACTAGGACTGCGACCAATCAGGGTGCATGAGTTGGTTGGAGGTGAATTGAACTCACCAAGCTAACTCGTCGCAGACCGTTAGAAGATGTAGAATAGTTAAGACGCATGTGTCCAACGAGTTATTCGTGATGCAGAATTTGTCTGTAGACCTAAGAGCTCTGACTATGAGTAGAACTATGAAATAGACCATTAGAAGAAGTAGACGTATCAAGAAGTAATTAGATAGCGAGTGATTTCGCAGAGCAGAAAGTGTCTGTAAGCTTTTGTAGGACTTAGATCTTGTGCAGAATTCAGGAAAAGTTTATACATTTTAAAGAGCTAAAGGAATTGTTTTATAACGATAAAGCTGGAAACTGACTATTTTGAAGAAAGTCTCTGTATGACACCAGATTCATGAAGTAATCTTTGTTATGGAACAGAAATCAAATTGCCTTCTGTGTGTGTGCTGGTCAAGATTCCCATGAACATTGTGTGTGTTGATTCATGATTTACAGTAAGGTGAACATTTTGATCAACCTTTGAAATATTGCAGTTAAGAGAAGGTATCATAATCAAAGACAGCACTGCTATGATCTGTAAGAAATAGCACACTGTACTATTCTACCAAATATTAGACTGCCTTTCATTGTACAAGTCAGACATTGCCGTAGTGTGCATTTAAAACAAATGATGGAACCAAATAAATGTTTGTGACGTTTAATCGACCAGATATTTCAGTGCCTTATATTTACTTTCATGTCCTTGTTCGTGCAACAGAGAAGAAGAATGAAAGAAAATAAAAATGAAGCAAAGAGTTATCAATAACCAACAAGAAGCCTAGCAGGCTTCACCTGGAGTCTGAGGTTGAGAAAGGTACTCCACTAGATCACGAGCAAACTACTAAAATAATTTATATATATATATATATATATATAACCTTTGATCTCAACACCTCAAGCAGTAGCTTGTAATATGAAGTGACTGTAAAGTACACCATTGATAATTAAGTACAATAAACATTAACCTGGTCTCATTCAGTATCAACAGTCAACAGCCAGCCAAATACGACCAGAGATATTACTAATACTACAAAATGGGCAGAAGGATTGCTACTGAAGGAAATGCAGGAATTAGTCAGACCAAGTAAAGTATCCTAATTGAGAGAAGGCCTGACATTGAGTCTTCTACAGTGGTGTCACTATATTAGCAAGACAGAAGGTGTGGTCAGAAATATCTTTTGTCAAGTGTACATTATGTACTGCTTACATAATGACATCACTAAACAGTTTTTATTTCTGGGCATAAACTTATAAAGGAAGCCATGGGTGGAACATACTAAAATATATACCAAATATAGAAAATACTAAAAATTCTATGCACCTAACCTTTTTTTTAACAGTAGATATTTGATCTCATCCAGTTTTTCTACATCTTAACTTCCCTCTTCCCTTCCGTTTTGGCTGTGCTGATGTGTAAACAGTTTCACATCTCTTTCTTTTGACTCTTGAAATATCTGCCATTTTCTCTTTCCAGTTCTTCATAAATCTAAGACATACTTAAATAATTCTTCCCTATAGCATGTATATAGCTTAAAACAATTATTGTGTCACAGGCATACATCCTAAAAGTTAGTATACCAGTACTTACATTTGGCATTCCTGGGCTGTCTAACCAGTCCTGGCATATCTTAGCAACTGTCAGCCCTGACGCGCTGAAATCATATTTCAAAACGAATAACATTACAGTCTCTTCCATTACAAAGTGTGTTTGTAATACGTGAATTTGTTCATGAGAGGTAGACAGATAGGGGGAAAATCACTAAAATGCAAAATCATGTTAGGTCCTATGCAATGTTTCAGGAGGTGACTATGCTTTGCGCTACCGAGTAACATCAAGTGAATGCAAAAAATGCCACCAAGCAAAATGTTGTGACCCTCGGAGGAATATACAAAACACATACATTTCATGCCTAACGAGTGTGTATCACACTGTTCTCCTGAGTTTGCATGCTTTTCTTGATAAAAGTATTTAATACAGCATCTCAAACATGAGTAAGTATCTTGGTTTTAAGAATCCAGGTAGTAAACGAAAAAGGAAATCCAGAGGTATTGAGGAGAAGCTTGAAACAGTAAAATTTTTTGAAAGAAATGAGAGAACATGTGATATCACCAGAGCCACAAGCCTAAAGGAATCCACACTGCACACCACCAGAGACAACGCTTTGAAAATCAAATAATCTTGGTCAGCAGGAACAACTGTGACTGCTGCAAAGTTTATTGAAACAAGGCCTAAGGAAATAGATGAAATGGAAAGACTGTTGAATGTGTGGTTTGAAGACCAAATAAAAATGTGATCGGCAGCAAGCTTTCTCAGAGTTAAAGAGAAAGCATTAGCTATATACGAAGACCTTAAAGAAAAATCTTTAGAAGTGTCTCCTCAGCAGTGGCAGATTGTTTTGCCTTCATATACCACATTTTTGGGGGGTTTATTACTCATTCATTTTTTTTTTCTTAGTGTATTACCTATGATACTGTACAGGTTTTGAATGTTCTGCCCCTAACACTATTTTTCCCATAAGCCCTGTTATTTTTATTGTGTAAAATTCCACAAAGCGGTGATTTTTAGGAACACATATACTGTGTTATAAGAGAAATGACTGGATTTATCAGGACCTTAACGGGTAAAGTTTAATATATTTTGTGTGGAACAGGTGTTTATAAATGCAAGAAACAAATGAGAATATTTGATGAGATGTCAAGTATTTGGGTCTGATAATACAAAGAGAAAAGACAAAGATTATGAGGGAAAATATGGCAAGTGATAGCCAGACTGCACTAGAAGAAACATCCCTACAAGATACTTACTTAGTCGTTCCTCTTCTACCGTGAGGTGTAGAGGTTTGGAAGAGAGAGCGCCAGACTATCCTATCGGCTGTCTTCTTCCTGGCCTGGTTCCATTCTAGTCCTCGGTCCTTCAAAGATTGTCTAATGTTGTTCTCCCAGCGGACGCTGGGTCATCCTGGAGGTCTGGATCCCTGGCTCTTTGTTTCCCATGCTTGTCGTGGTAGCCGATCTTCTCCCATTCTGCAGACATGGCCAAACCATCTTAGTTGGGACTGTTCTATTTCCCTACAAGATACAGATTCATATGTATATCTAGCCAGCAACATAAAGAAACACCCGTGTGTTACTGGGGCCCGAAAGGGAAGCAAAGAATAATAACACTGTTCCCTACCAACCAAGTCGTAGAAAGCGACTAAGGAGGGTTGGGCATGGGGCTGGTTACCCCATCCTGTAAAAAATGTTAAACCACAAAAAACTTCAACAAACATGGACAAGTTAATTAAGGAAAATAAAACTCAGCCATCCAAGACAGGGGAAGGTCCTCTCGCAAGGAGGCGTATGATGCAACACAGAGAAAGCCAAAAGGAGTCTGTGTTACTGACTAACCTTCTTTCTTCTAGGAGAACCTCCAGATTTGGCACCTGGAATGTTCGGACATCGAACGAACAAGGGAAAACAGCACAGGTAGCAGCGAAAATGAGGGAATGTAAGATCGATGTCCTGGGACAGTGTGAAACAAAGTGGAAGGGGGTAGACAGGAAGAAACTCAGCACAGGTGAATTGGTGCTGTCCTGGGGACATGAAGATGAAAGTTCACACCACAGTGATGGGGTAGCTCTTATGTTATCTAATAGAAGGGTTAAAATGGTATGACAAGGTTACCAATGTGGAACTGATGGTGGGGGCAGGACGAGTGCCAGTGGAACAAGAGATGAGAAGAGGATGGTGGCAATGGGTGGGATGCGCGCTGAGGAAACCTGTTGATAGTATTACAAGGTGGTCCTTGATCTGGAATCCCTAGGGCAAGAGAGGCAGAGGTAGACCAAGAAGCACACGGAGAAGAGAGCTGGAAACAGAGGTGAAAATGATGAGGAGAATGTGGAAAGAACTTGAGATGATGGCACGTCACAGGAGGACTTGGCATGTGTTTGTTGGAGGACTTGGCATGTGTTTGTTGAAGGCCTATGCTCCTCAGGGAACGGAGGGTTATGAATGAAGGAATGAACATAGACAAAGTTGAAGTAACAGAAAGTTATATCAAAATAAGAATACCGAAGACAATATGAGCCTTCACTGCACTGGGAAATATGTGGAAATCAAAAGAAATGAAGTTCAACATAAAAAAAAAAACTCAGATGTAATGACAGTTTTAGTGTATAGCTCTGAAACATAGAGAACAACATTAATGACAACCAAGAAGTTGCTTGCACAGAATAATAAGGCTGTAATGGCATGACAATATCATCAATGTTGAACTAATGGAATCAACCAGATGAATGCCAATGGAACAAGAGATGAGAACAAGACGCTGATTTTGGATAGGACATGCATCGAGAAAACCAGCTGATAGTATACAAGACAGGTCCTGTTCTGGAATCCCCAAGGTAAAAGAAAAACACAGAGAAGGGAATAGGAAAAACACAGAGAAGGGAATAGGAAAGAGACATGTAAGGGACAAATAAGGCTTGGAAAAACCTTGAATGGATGGCACAGGCCAGGAAAGTTTAACATGAATTTTATTGAAGGCCAATGATCCACAGTGAGCTGCTGTAGAGTAGTTAATGAATGGCTACAAAATTCCTGGAACAATTAGAAAACAGATATTTTTTCCCTGACATAGAACATGGAGAATTGTTACTGTTGATCAGAATCAATATGAGGACATGGAGAATTGTTACTGTTGATCAGAATCAATATCACTGCACTCTGGGAAAACCCATAGGTCTCCTTCAGCAAATGTCGAAGGGTATGAACGCTAACTTTCATGTTGCACACTGGTTGTACACACGCCAGATGTACCCTCTCATACGTCCATCCCTGCTGGTTTTACGTTTGATGTCAAATTCCAGCAATCTTAGCCTTGATGGTTCATCTATTGCAGTGTCATTCTCTAATAGCTGATTATTAATTGTCTTCAGTATCTCTCCCTTATCCATCTCCAAGGCACCCACTATGGGTGCTCTTGAAGCTAGTCTGTCAGTTCTTTCCCTGCTGTGTACTCCTGCATGACCAGGACAGTAGATCCACACCATTCCTGAAGATATGAAGCTTCTATGGAGGTTTTCCATTCATGCCGTAACCATCCATTTTGAACCTTCCGAAGCATGAAGTCTGACACAATAACTGCTATTGTTAATGAAGTTTCAAACAGTCACCGTAAGGCTGCTGTATCTGTCTCTACCTCCATTCTCATGCTAGAGGTTGTTGTCATGTAAGCCTCACTATGTTCAGCAATGATCCTGCCCTTTACTCTAGCCAAGAAGCCTCATCCCGATTTATCATCACGGAGTGTACATCAGTGTACACGATCATCCCTGGCACAGAGAAGATAAGAGAAACGAAAGAAAGAAAGAATGAAAAAATAAATAAGAAAGAAAGGAGAATATGAAAAAAAATACACAAGGCAAAACAGAAGAGAAAAAAATCACAGAAAGATAAACAATGTAACTGATTATTTACTTCTATAATCATAATTTACAGTCCATAATTTTATTCATTCCCTTCTACAATTTTTTTTGTCCTGCTACTGATCATCTTGTGGACAACAGAATGATTAAACTAAATGGAAAGAACCTAGATAAATACCACAATGGAACAAGAGGTAAGGAAACAATATTGCTACAAATTCAGAAAACCAGAAGGCAATCTTTGTTCTGGAACCCACAGGGTAAGAAAAATAGAGGGAAACTGAAAAACACGCAAGAGAAGGGAAGTGGAGAAAAATAAAAGGGAAAAAAGAAGACATAGAAATACCTTGAACAGACAGCACAGTACAGAAAGGCTTGGCATCAATTTGTTGAAGGTCAATGCTCCATAAGCATTTAAAATGCAATAGTAATGATGATGACTGATCATCATCTCAAGTAATGATGATGACTGATCATCCTCTCAAGTAATGATGATGACTGATCATCATCTCAAGTAATGATGATGACTGATCATCATCTCAAGTAATGGTGATGACTGATCATCCTCTCAAGTAATGATGATGACTGATCATCATCTCCAGTAATGATGATGACTGATCATCATCTCAAGTAATGATGATGACTGATCATCATCTCAAGTAATGATGATGACTGATCATCATCTCAAGTAATGATGACTGATCATCATCTCAAGTAATGATGATGACTGATCATCATCTCAAGTAATGATGATGACTGATCATCATCTCAAGTAATGATGATGACTGATCATCATCTCAAGTAATGATGATGACTGATCATCATCCCAAGTAATGATGATGACTGATCATCATCCCAAGTAATGATGATGACTGATCATCATCCCAAGTAAGATGATGACTGATCATCCTCTCAAGTAATGATGATGACTGATCATCATCTCAAGTAATGATGATGACTGATCATCATCTCAAGTATACATTACTGTGCTCCATCTGATACTTTAGGTTTCTTTATTGAGTTTGTCTGTCCTTTTAGTTTAATAAAACCATTTTTATGACTTCACTTTAAATATATTTGTGTATATTCATTTCATTCATTTTCTTTTGCACTTTTAACAGAGTATAGAGCCACCAGTGTAGGTCCTCCTCCTTACAGGAAGCCTGCACCTAGCTCTTACAACAGTGGTTCTGTAGCAATTTGTTTTGCATAATGAGGTTCTCAGACCTATGCACAACCGTGCAATAGTTGCATTGTACAACATACAACATTACCTGAGGGTGTTGTGGGCCTAATCTTTCTCTGTCTCTTCAGAGATACCTGGGAATTACTTGGGACAATTTTTATTCTCATGTTTGCTTTAACAGTTCCTTAGTATTTTTTAAAAAACAAATTAGAGGCCATAAAACTCATATCTGCATATTTAATAAATGCAATTCATATAACACTAATCAGTATTAAGGGCAAGAGAGAACCGAAGAACTGTAATTCAAAACAAATTAATTTCCCTAATCTTTGATTGATATAGCCATAGTATGTAATGATCAAGTTGTCTCCCTTCAGCTGTACTTCCAGTTTTTTTACTGTGGGTGTCTCTGTAAAGCTGATTATGTATTTTTGTTTTTGTCCATCCACTATAGGCGTGTTTCCCAAACTCAGGGTTCCACAGATCATAGACAGCAGTTTTGTGATGAACTGTAGAATTTAAAAAATTTAAAATCTAAAATATTTTTGGGAAAGAAAACTCAAATGTCCTCTGATATGTCACATGAGCTGTAAACTGGAAATGGGTAATGCTGGTGTAATTTCAGAGAGCTACCATTTTTTTTTTTGGGGGGGGGGGGGGGGGGAAGCAGTTCATAGTTAATATTATCTTAACTTTCACTATTACATTCACTACTTACATACCACTCGCCACATTTTGGAACTAACATAAGTGTTAAACATACTACTGACATACTACTCACCTCAATTTGGAACTAACATAAGTGTTAAACATATTGCTTACATACTACTCACCTCAGATTGGAACAGCTCTTAAAAAAATAGTCCAGCAGTTCCTGAAATTAAAGAATCAAAGAATCTATATCAATACACATGCATTTGTTAGTTTCAAACTAGAGTATTAATTCACACATGAGAATCTTCAGAAGTGCTTTGAGAATTCATCAAGTGGAATGGCAGCAGGCATTGGTATCATGTCTCTCAATGTCCTACAATCTCTGATGGCTGAATCAGGTCAGTCTTTATTTTCCTCCCACATCATGTAATCAGTCTGCTTGAAACATGATTTAACTAGGGTTGACATAATGGTGGTTTCCACTCGTCTTCTGTCGACTATGCAGTCTAAAAGACAGACAAGGCAGAAGGAAGAGGATAGATTAAGTTACATCTCTCCAGGAGAATTCATCCCTCTTTTTCACCCCCAATTGAATATAACCCTACGACTATTACTACCACTGACTATAATTTGTGGCTGTCTGCTTCCAATCTGCCCATAAGGCTCTGGTTGTTAGGATTTAGACTTCCACTGATCTTTTTGGCCTTCCTTTTGTCTTCTCACATGAGTTAAGGCTTTGCCTGGTTATACTTGATCAGATGTTCAAGGCTTTGCCTGGTTATACTTGATCAGAGGTTCAAGGCTTTGCCTGGTTATACTTGATCAGAGTTTCAAGGCTTTGCCTGGTTATACCTGATCAGGGGCTCTTAACCTTTTTGTGCCATGGACTCCTTTGATTGTCCCATGAAGGCTACAGGCCTCTTTTTAGAAATGTACATAATAGTGAGGTGACTAGTTCCCCTCCTCTCTGCTTTTGCCTTCCTTAACTGAAAAGCAGAGTCAGGTACCCATTTACAACTGGGTAGGCTGGAGCAGTGGAGAAGTGGCGTTAAACAAGGCTGTGTTCTGGCTCCGACCCTCTTCGGAATCTTCTTTGCCTTACTCTTGAAACATGCATTCAGAGATGCAACTGAAGGAATATGCCTTCACACTAGGTCAGATGGCCGTCTATTTAATCTTTCAAGGCTGAAGGCAAAAACAAAAATCAGAAGGGTCACTATAAGAGACTTGTTGTTCGCTGATGATGCTGCAGTCGTCACTCAAAGCCAACAGGAGCTTCAGAGCTTGATGAATCGCTTCACTAAAGCATGCAAGGACTTTGGCCTCACAATAAGTCTAAAGAAAACGAATGTGCTGAGTCAGGATGTGGGTGCTGCACCAGTTATCACTATCGATAACTATGAATTGGCAGTGGTGCACCACTTCACATACCTAGGGTCTACCATCAATGACAAACTCTCACTGGATACAGAAATCGACAGCCGCATTGGCAAAGCTGCAGCTACCTTTGCCCGCCTCACATCGCGTGTTTGGGGAAACTCTAAACTCGCAATGAAGACCAAAGCTGCGGTATATAATGCCTGCGTCACCAGCACACTCCTATATGGCAGCGAGACCTGGACGACCTATGCTAAGCAAGAAAGAAGGCTCAATACCTTCCATTTGCGGTGTCTACGCCGCATCCTCGGCATCTCGTGGAAAGATAAAGTGACAAATGTCGAGGTGTTGTCACGTGCTGGCCTTCAAAGTATGTATACGCTGCTTAGACAGCGCAGACTTCGCTGGCTTGGCCATGTTCGCCGCATGGAAGATGGTCGCATCCCAAAAGATATCTTCTACGGACAATTAGCAGATGGCAAGAGAACAGTTGGGCGACCACAGCTGAGGTTCAAAGATGTGTGCAAGAGAGATATGAGGGCACTGGACATGGATCCAGCAACATGGGAGGATGAAGCTGCCGATCGCACAAAGTGGCGATGCTATTTACGGCACCACCTCAGATTGGGCGAAGAGAGGCTCACACAAGAAGCAGAGGTGAGGAGAAAACGTCGAAAGGAGCACCAGGAAATTAAGCAGTTGAGGGCTGTCACCTCAGGGGCGCATTCCCATAGTCAGTTATGACTGAAGGGGCTATTATTATTATTAGGCTGGAGCACGATGCTGTGTTTCAAACCCAGTACCTTTGCTGCGAGATGCCAGCGATATTACTTGGGGTAAAATAAAAAGTAGCTCCAAAGACAAGAAATATTTGACAACTACAGTTAAAGATCTATGCTTCTAATGCTAAAATAATTCCTTTCTTCATTCTGTAATTTAGGTGATCATTGCAGCATAAATGCCTTTCTGTCCATTTCTGAATACTGTCTTCCAACTGTATCTTTGATCTACTCCTTTCAAAATAAATTAACTTTTTAACATTAACTGATTTTATTACATTAAAATTAACTAATAATTTCTTCTTCTTCAAGTACTGTGCCTAGTGGCAAAGGAGATCATGTCTGTCCATAACTTCCTGTCTCCGGTACAATTTATTAGTTCTGTTGTTGACGTCCTTCTATGCCACGATGTCAAACTGTCCAGTATTTGCTCTCTTTGTCTTCCTCTATCTCTTTTTCCTTCAATCTTACTTGTTGTTACGATATATTCCAGCTTTCCTCTTCTCATAACATACCCCAAAAAAGTGGATTGCTTCCTTCTAACTTGTGAAATAAGTTTCCTTTGTGCATTGGCATCTCTCAGGACATCCTCATTACTCTTTTTGTCTGTCCATCGTATTTTTAACATTCGTCTGTAAAACCACATCTCTGTGGTCTCTAGTGCTTTCCCTACTTGTTTACTAATTGTCCATGACTCACTCCCATATGTCAGGATTGGTTCTATAAAACACTGAAGAACTATCTTTCTTACTTCCATTGACAAAGAGCCGTTGCATAAAATACTCTTCATTTTATAAATTGCTGTTTTTGCCTGAACTATTCTGCTCTTCACTTCTGAGATGCATCTTCCATCCATCATTATTAATGTGGCCAGTGTTAAGGTTAAAAAGGGAGGTGATACTTTGTATATGGGTTGGTCACAGTAAACTAAGGGTTACATCGCTTGTATGCTTGATTAACGATGAATTGGGTTAACAAATATTGATAGAGGTCATAGTGTACAGATAGCGTCATGAGCGCTGGTCTGTATTGTTAGAACTGTAAATAGTTCGCACGGCTAGTCCGTGGAAGGGACTGAGCGGGGGTGAACTGCGAAGTCCCGTGACTGTTTAGGCGGGAGTTTTTGTGGGTAGAGTGTTTTTCAATGTGTGTCTCGATAGAGACTTTTTGAACAGGCCTGTATCTGAATACTTTTCCTGCATATGTATTCTTCCATGTGTTAGGTTATTTTGAAGGTATGTACTTTGATATTTATGACTGCAGTGGATGCAGCTTATGAGAGTTTGCACTGTGCACGTTCTATGAGAAGTGCACCACTATTTATTGTGAGCTCTAAGAGATAGCGCTGATGATGATTATACTGCCGTGGAGCAGCTTTATGTGAAGATAGACGTTGGTGTATGTTCTATGAGGAGTGCACCAAAAGAGCTATAGAGAGTCCGAGATTTGAAGGACATTGCTTTGAAGGCCAGGATTGAAGGCCAGGATTAAAGGCCAGGATTTCGTACAGGCCGCATTTGAATTACCTGCAGTAAGATGTTTATGGAGCTATTAGGATGCTATTATGAAGGCAGTCCCTGAGGGATCTATCTATTGTGCACGTTCGATGAGGAGTGCACCACGATTTATAATGGAGCTCTGAGGGGTGTTTTGTGCTTATGAATTGACTTACCTATGCTTCGTACTTTATGCGTGATTTTCGTCTGTGTCATCGTGACTGTGTGTGTAGCGTTAATAAAACTGTTCATTAACCATCACCAGTCGTTCTACGCTACATGGCTTCTATGTGTGTTACTGTGCTGTGACGAAAGAATGCACCAATACACACCCACTTTGAATAGTCAAGGCACAGTGACAATAGGGACATATTTACAAATAGCCCTGAGGGGCGTGGCCTAGATAAGAACACATTTACGCCTTCATCACTTATCTACCACTGGTTTCAGTTATTTAGAATTATCAGTGGTGGCCTAACGTTCTAGTGGATCAGCAACTTTAGATGTATCAGTGGTATCACTTATCCACACAATATCATCACTCAACTCCCACTGTTATCAATGAACATAGCTTAACATACTTGGTACCCAATACAGAAGAAGTTAATGCACAAAGGAGACAAAAGTACATTTAACATACTTGTCGGCGATATACATCAACATACATGGTGGTTTCAGTAAAGTTGGAATTTAGAACCTATTTACGCCATTATCCCTGGATAACGAAAGTAAGCATTAACATTACTTGGTGGCCAAGACTGGTTTTATCTTCTGTTCCAGTCATTTTGGAATTTAAAACCCGCAAAATTCGCGTTGAAAGGATAAGATTACAAGGAGGCTGTGTTCAGGCATAATATTCAGAACGTAACGTTCACCTATTCATTTATTATAGCTCTGTGTGGGCGTATACATACATATAAAATAGACTTAGGAATGTCAGCTAGCATTTGTTGATGAACAGCATTATCAGTAGTGGGCCAACTTTTCCGACGTAAGGCTCATGATTTCACGTGGTAAGATTGTTTCTACCAGACCTTGACCTGTATTTAGTGTGCCCTGGGTGTGGCGTATGCACTATCAAGTTCTCTCGGCTGTGACAGTAGTTAGCCTTGTGTGGGCGGAGCTTCGATTTAGAACCAGGTCAGCTTTAACTGTGTTATGTCGTCTTCTATGCCTACGGGCCAGTCTACATATGATAGTAGCAATGAATGGACTATTATAAGATAGGAACAGATGATTATGACAGTCATCTATGACAGGGATACTTATTTCCAGCCTAAATGAATCATCGTTGAAACATTTCAAGCCTTATTGACACCTGCATTGCTCACAGACAGTTTGGTGTCGCTGGTAACCTGTGATCGGTAACACGGTGATGTGTCTAATGTTTACATGCTTCCTATAACATACTTGCAGCATTCAAGTTTCAGCATTCAAGTACCAGAAGTGACAGTTAACGACGAGTTCAGTAGCGGTTCCTGTAACTTTCAACAAGGGAGTGTGCTTATGGTGTGTTGTCTGATGCTCATCAGTGGTAACAGAGAAAGAACGGAACGGTTTTCTACTTACGAGATAAGTGGTTTTTATGTTTGAAAACTGTGTCTCTATATGATGTTGTCGAGCCTTCCAATATTATTGTGTATGCTATTGAGTATTTCAGGTTGATAGCGTATTATGGTGATATTTAATGCATAATTGATTGATGATTATGTAACTTAATCTTATTAGAATTATAAGTGGTCTATAAATTTTGTAAATTCAGTGATTGAATCACCATGGACTGTGATACAGATCCAGAAGATATGAGGCCTATACTAGAGTTTTTAGCTAATGAAGCTGAATATGGCGAGGGATTAAAAGGCCCAGCACTAGATAGATACGTTGTCGATGGTTTTTTGTTTAATGCTGTACAAGCCATAAAGTTTTTTACTGATGATAACCCTCATTCAAATCCTGAAATGATCATGGCTAGAGATTTGGCAAAGTTGTTAGAATGTCTACGTCCGATGGTGTATGATTATACTCAGGCTAGACACAATTATATGCATAAGATTATACACAATATAATCTGCAACGACATGCAGGATGATAACAAAGAGGAATTAGAAGAGAAGGAGCGAATAAAAGTAATCAAACAGGGTGCGCTTCAGGAAAGAGAGATTATTTTGCAGGATATTGCTGAGAAGAGAAAACTACAAGAAACAGTATCTAAACTCACAAGTGATTTGCATAAATCAAACTTGGAGCTTTCTAGTGTGAAAACAGCATTAGAATCTGCGTGCAGTAGAGTAAAAGACTTGGAAACACAGATTGCACATAATCAAGGCAAAATTAGTAATCTCAAGCAGGAGATTGAAAATAAGAGAGAAATGTATGAGAAGTTGAAGATTGATAGCAATGTAAGTGAGAAGAAGTATATAGATATGCTTCATGATGTGTTGGATGAGAACAATATTCTCAGTCACCAACTGAAAGAAAAGAATAATGTATCTTCCGAGAAGATTAATGAGTTGAAGCAACAAGCTGCTAAAGTTGATGGACTTCAGGCTCAGGTAGCCCTACTTCAGCCACAGATAGAAGAGGTGCAAAAGAAGAGATTAATAAAATTGGAACCACAGAGGAGAACAATTAAGGAAAAGGATGATAAGCAGTGGTTAGAAGAGTTAACGGTGCAGAGAAAGAAAATGGTTAAGATTGAGAAGTTACTTACAGAAGAAAGATGTAAAGTTATGACATGTAATAACTTAAATAAGAAACTAAACCAAGAGATTACTGAATTGAGTACAAGGGTCAATGGTTTAGTGGATGTTGTTTTAGGCATCAAAGATTTGTCTACTGTTAAGGTTGACAATAGTAGACAGAAGGTTGTTTATAAACAAGCAAAGAGCCTGCCCTATACACTCTTAGCGAATTCGAAAATGGAACATGATGGACTTAAATCTCGGCGTGGCAGATATAATTTCCCACGTACGGAAGACGCTACGTTGAAGATTAATGGCTATTGGCGTCAGACCAGCAAGGATGCTTCATGTGTAATATCTTCTTCTTCTTCTTGCGATCGCATCTTTGATGATTACACCGTCAGACGAGTTCTCATGATGAATTCGACTGTTGTTTGAAGTTCCTCTTTAACTCCATATAGCTTTGAGTTTAGTGTTGAGTCATTCGGCCAGTATATCTTTCTTAACTGGTCATACAGAGGACAGTCCTGTAGAACATGCTCAGCAGTTTGTTCGTTTAATCCACATGTGCACAGTGGTGAAGCAGACAATCGTAGCTTGTGCATGTGTTTATTCAGTTTGTTATGCCCTGTCCTGAGTCGAAAAATAGTTATCTGTCCTGCCGGTCGAGAGTGTGATAGTCGTCTTTGGGTTGGTTCTGTTCTCTTCTGATAGTCTGGATAGCTCTCTTTTTCTCAAAGTATGTGACTTCATTATCTTCTTGTTCACATTCTCCTCCCTTTTTTGCAAGTTTATCTGCCTTTTCATTTCCGGGTACACCACAATGAGATGGTACCCACTGAAGTATGGTTCTCTTTTTGGCAGCTACCTTGTTTAGTTCATTTCTCAGATGCGGGAGTTTACCACCCTTGAGAGCTTGCAGGACAGACAGTGCATCTGTGAGGATGACTACCTGGTGGCAGTCAGAGTTGGTGTTATAAATCATATTTGCAGCTTGCTCTAGAGCTTGAACCTCAGCTGTAAGTTGGAAACAGAATTTACCAGTGGGAATGTGCCTAGTCTCATAGTGGTTTGTCAGGATATGAGATAAAGATACCGGCACCTCCATTCCTAACAGCATTAGTTGCTGATCCATCTGTATAGGCATGTATCCATGATTGATCGGGATAGCTTTCTTGGATCATACTCAATGTAGCAGTTCGTTTTTGCAGATCATTATACTCACATCCACTTGTGAGACCACTGACTGATGTATTAATTTGGAGGGTACTGCTGGCCTGCTCCCATGGTACAGGGTATAGGGTGGGCTTCAGTGGTGTTGTCTTCATGGATAGGTCTTCTTGATGCTGTCTTATAAGTCTTTTCCCCCGATGCACAAAGCTGCTACGCTTTAGACGTCCCAATGCCAGATCATTAGTCTTGCCTTCATTGGGTGCATTGGCATACTGTTGTACTTTTCCATCTGGATCATGGTTTTTGTGTCTCTTCTATGGGACAATGTCTGTAATCCAGCAACCTTCTGCATCTCTGTTATTGGTGTAGTTTTCATGGCTCCTGTAATGAGCCTGAGAGCTTGATTTTGCACCTTGTCCAAAGACTGCAGATGTGAGTTAGCAGCTGATGACCATGCTGCTGAGCTAAACTCTAAGTGTGGTCTTATTACTCCATTATAAATCTTCTTTAGATTTCGTTCATTTGCTCCCCAGTTGGTACCTGCTAATTTTCTGAGTATGCCTAGTCGTCTTCGGGCCTTTCCTTCTGCGTTTTCAATATGCTTATTCCATGTAAGCCTTTGGTCAAATGTCACCCCAAGATAGGTGGGTAGCTTTCTTCCTTGATCACGGTTGTCCCTAGGTGTATGTTAGCTGATTTGTCCTTGGGGGCGAGGGAGAACAGTGTTGTGGAGGTTTTGTCTGTGTTTATTGTGATAAGCCATTTCTCTGCCCATGACACTAGCATGTCTGCTGCCCGCTGCATTCTATAATTTGCTGTGGTGACATTTCCATCAGCGCACCAGAGTACTAGGTCATCTGCATATAAGGCAGCTTTAACTCCTGCAGGGAGATCTTTCACCAGGTCATTGATGTAAACAAGGAAGAGTGTTGGGGAAATTACTCCTCCTTGAGGTACCCCCTGATGGAGCAACACTTTTCTGCTCTGCAGACCGTCAAGAGTGACTCTAGTTCTCCTGTTATGCAAGCATGACTGGATCCATTTCATCATGTTGCCTTGGATTCCACTTCTCCTAAGTTTTGCAATGAGGCCATCTTTCCACACCTTGTCAAAGGCCTGCTTGAAGTCGACCCAGATCGTTAGGACCTTTTTCTTCTCCTGGAAGGCATCTTCTATTGCTTGAGACAAGTAAGTAACTTGGTCTTCTATACTGTAGCATTCTCTAAATCCAGCTTGTTCCGGCACCAGGATCTGCTCAGACTCTAAATACCATTTCAATCTGTGGTTGACTATTCGCTCCATAGTCTTCCCAACACAGCTTGTGAGACTGATTGGCCGGTAACTTGCAGCCTCGGTCTTACATTTCCCTTTCTTTAGTATGGGTATTGTGATGGCTTCTCTCCATACTTGGGGTACCGTTCCTTTCAACCAGCTGTGGTTGAATATCTCAAGCAGTTTTGTCTTTGCTGCTGAGCTCAGATTTACTAGCATTTCGTTGCTGATTTTGTCTGGGCCGGGTGACTTTTGAAACTTAAGCTTGGAAATAGCCTTCTGTAGTTCTCCTAGTGTGATGGGTTCCCTCATTGGGGCAGGAGTATCTGTCTGTCCCATGGTTGCCAGTATTTCTTTTCTTATCTCTCTCTGATGATCTATGTTAATGGGTAAGTTGCTTTCTGAACTGTATCTTCTAGCAAACAAGTCTGCAGCTTGTTTTCCTCTGAAAAGTTTGCCACCTTCATCCAATGTGATAGTCTGCCTAGGTGAGGAACGCTCTTCATTTAGAGACTTGACTAATCTCCAAAGTTTCCTGCCGTCTTTCTCAAGGTTCAGCGATGCCGTTTTAGTTCTCCAGCTTTTCCGTTTTTCTTCTAGCTTTGTTCTCTGAAACTCTGCTACAGCCTTTTTCCATTTGTTGTGAGTTTCAAGTGAAGGCTGAGACTCTGCGTCCTTTCTAGCCCTGTCCATGGCTTCCTGACGTTCTTGGAGTGTGTTGGACCAGTATGGTATGTAGTTACGCCGGCATCCTTTGGGAATGGTTTCTTTTGCAGCTTGTAGTATGCATCTGTTGAAGTCTTTTACCACTTCATTAATGTCTCTGTTCTGTACCTTGAGGGTAGACAGCAGCGTGTTCCCCTGATGCCTGAATAAACCCCAGTTGGCTTTTTTGTAGTTCCATCTTGTAATGGCTGGGCCTGTACTGAGAGTTGCACTCTGGACAGTAAGAAAGATTGGGCGATGGTCGCTTCCCCCTAGTTGGTCTCCTACTTCTCTACTAATAGATCCAGCTATATCTGGTGTGGAGAAGGCAAGATCTGGTGTTGAAGTTGTGTGCCATCCTCTGGAGTAGAAGGTAGGAGTATCTGTGGCATTATTGACTAGGATTAGGGAGTGATCATCTTGCCAAGTTTCAACCTCTTCACCTCTGTGATCCAGATGGTTATAGCCCCAGCTCTGGGAGTGGCTATTAAAGTCTCCAACTGCTATAAAGTTGGTGGCTGGTACCTGTATAGAGCTGAGACTCAGGGGTTTGTTGTTCGGACAGTAATAGTTCAGGAGTTCTATTTCCATCTTGTCTACCTTTATCTGCAACAGCTGATATTCTGCTCCATCCATGAAGGTTTTCCTTTCGTGTGCAGGAATGTTATTCCTTACAAGAGTAAGTACTCCTCCTTTTCGTCTATCTTTTCTGTCGGATCTGAAGCATTGATATCCCCTTATTTTAAAGGTTTGATCTGCTTTCAAGTGAGTCTCGAGGGTGGGCTCTGTCGAGGCTCGGAGCCCGGCACTGCACCTGCCTGGTGGAGCTCCACAGGGCGAGCACCAGTACGAGATTTATTTGACGGTGTACTCTCCATAGAAAAAAAAAAAGCGAGTTGCGTGATACTGTGGTTTCCGGTGCGCCTTCTGGCCCAGTATCTATGACTTTAGCACCTGTTCAACGGGAGAGTGGGCTCATCCCTAATCTGTTTATGTTCCCAGTAGTAGACTATTCGCAAGCAGCCTGGGGGTGTCACTGCTCTGCGCGGACCTTGTTTACCGAGGCGGCGTCCGAGCTCGTATGGTGAAAATATGGTTGCATTATCTTCAAAATAGCCCTGTCTTTCCTGCCATCCTGCAACTTTGAGTTAGGGAGTTCTGAGCTCCAGTCTCTTTCCCAGGCATTTTATCCTGGCCTGGCACGCATACAGAGGACCCCACTTCTGGTTCTAAGTTAGCAGTTGGGGACAGGTGGGGTAGCACACTGTGCATTCCCCGTCATCCAGGGGGCTCTCCAACTATGCAGAGCTTGCACAATGCTGTGCTCTGGTTCTGGGCTCACCCAAGGAATCCTCACGTCCTGCACAGAGCCACTTCCAGATACCCACCACCTGCCAACCCCCCATTGTAGAAATCTCCTGCATGCGGCCATCCAGTCAAGAGCCAGTATTAAGTCTGGTGCCCAAGTGATTCCCCCCAAGCTCAGTGTGCAATTCTGGGTTCTCATCATGCTGCAACACAGGGGGGATTGTGATGCTCAGCCATCTCTCTCAACTCTGCACCGATAAATGACATGTGTAATATCTAATTCTGGTAATAAATATAACAAATATCATGTTGGTAACCATAATGATTTTATGAGTTCCACTGCTTGTCATACACAATATAGACAGTGTGATACAGCAGATAAGCATGTTAACACATAAAAGAATAACAACAGTTCTGGTAAAAGAGATAACCATAATATTAGACAGTACCAGGGAAGCCCATTAAATGGTAGTTTTTCCAGACAGTCTAACAGATCTCAAAAGATTGATTCTGAAGAGTTGAGAAATTATGGTAGGAATAGTTACATTAAAGATTACAAACTTGGTAATAATTATTCTAGGAGTCAACAAGATTCATTTACTAGATACTTCTATCCTAGAAGATATGTTAAGCATAACAATGCTAACTGCAGTCCTAGGCAGAACAAATGGAATGATAAGGGTAATAGTAATAGAGATGATAACTCTCAAAATATTACTACACTTAACCAGGTTAACTGTGTGCAACAAAATCCCAAAGTCATTGGTAGTAAATAAAGTAACAGTAGCTATTGATGTCCCAAGTACTACTACTGTTATGTTTTTTGGAGTACGAGAGAGAATCTCGTTGTTGTGTATGTCACTTTATTTCAGCCTACTACTGGCGTGATGACCGTCATTTTTGGTCAGGTTGACAAGCGTTGTAACCCAGCCAACATGTTGACCCAGTATTATTTGATGTCACTCCGTGCGGTTTATAAAATACCATCGAGGAGCGGAGTTCTGACCTATTTTTTTTCTTTAGGAATTGATTGCTACAATGTTTCTTATACTTGATTTTTTTTATAGGATAATGTATTATTGTATAGAATAATATGATTGTATTGTATAATGTTTCATTGGATATTGTGTATGTCCATATTTATGCATTATTTGTACTATATTTTATTTACATAATTGTATTGTTGATAAACATTGTACGCATTATCATTGTAATGAATTGTAACATTTCATTTTGTATTGACTTGTCTTTGATTGTTATTTTTGTTGTTAATGAAATTATGGATTTTTTGTAGTTACATACACTAGTCTGAAGACTATTTCATTTGCTCATATTATGTTTGACCATATGTGGTCTGTTGTGAAATTGATACATCAAAACATTGATATGATTCTGCAGGACTAATTGTTGTGATAGTTTTATACATAATGAGATTGTCAGCCCTAAGCACAACTCATTGGTTGTGACTATGCGTTAGTCGCTTTCAGAGAATTTTTTGGTTACTAAATTTGTTTTTGTTTTTTCGTATCTGATTACATGTTTAGTTAATATATTACCTTATACAGAGGTTATATGAAGTAATTGTTGTGCTGTGGAATGTTATTTTGGAACTAAATTATAACATGTAGAATTGTCAGAGATAGCAGATACTATTGTTTGTTTGAAGAATTTAGTAGTCTGACTTAAACACTTTTTCATGAGAAATAATGTTATGTTTATATGTGCAAGTTGGTATAATGTTAATAGTGTGGTTTTTTGTAGGTGCTCATTTGTGTTTATTTAGAGATGTATATATTTTTTATGTCTCACATTTTGTTAAAAGCTCGTTTCACTTTTGATTTGTTAATTAGTGGTTGAAACTTGTAAAAATTTAAAATACTATTTTTATTTAACTTAACGTTAAGAAACTTTTTTGTATTGTAATTTTGAAAATGTATTTGTTTTTCTTTGGGAAAGTATTGTATTTTTTATGTGTCCAGTGCGTAATTGTACACTAGGTGTAATAATATATTGATTTCTACATTTAAAAAAAAAAAAAAAGAGAAAAAGAAAATTTTTTTTTTTCTTTTGAGATTGTGATATTTGTGTTTTTACAAATCACACTTTTTTGTGTGTGATGCCTGTGATATTTCATTTTAGTTATGAATAAGTGTTGTAATTTGGTTAAATTATTTATTATGCATTATCTAGTTATATCCTTCGTTAGTGTTTAGTATATATATATATATATTTCTTGAATTTTCTGTCATTTGTATTTCAATACAATGGTTGTTTAGATTTTTATTACGGATGATTCTTCGTTTCACTTCATTTCTTTTGAAGCAGTTTATACTTTCGTGATGCTTCTATGTTTCATCTTGGTGTCACTTAATTCTATTTGTATACGTTTACTTCTTATACTTCTTATACTTCCTTCTTCAGGATTGTTATGTTAATTATATGGTTTGGTATGAGGTAGTTTTTATGTCAGTTTTATCTAGTTGAATATAAGGATTTGATTTACTTGATTGTTATCATATGGGATTATGGATCTTTGTTACTATATTGATTTCATTGCTGATTTTTGATGTTGATCATGCCTCTTTTGCTTGATCTTATCTGTTACTTTCTATTTATTATATACTACTTGCTCTACAGTGAACATACGTTAACTTTGTTTGAAACTGTTTATTTAATGTACTTAGCAAATTATTGTGCATAATTTGTTTTATTGTACACTTGCTTATATTTTTTTTCGAGGTATTTTTATAACCTTAACATAAGCTAATTTTTGTATGAGTATATTAGAGCTTAACTGACCCCTCATTTTTCATTGATGTAGTTTTTGTTAAAAAAATGATAAATCATTTTTTCTCCGGGGGTGGTGGTAAGATGTTAAGGTTAAAAAGGGAGGTGATACTTTGTATATGGGTTGGTCACAGTAAACTAAGGGTTACATCGCTTGTATGCTTGATTAACGATGAATTGGGTTAACAAATATTGATAGAGGTCATAGTGTACAGATAGCGTCATGAGCGCTGGTCTGTATTGTTAGAACTGTAAATAGTTCGCACGGCTAGTCCGTGGAAGGGACTGAGCGGGGGTGAACTGCGAAGTCCCGTGACTGTTTAGGCGGGAGTTTTTGTGACCGCTTGCAGTGGGGTTCTGGCGTTGACAGGGTGAAGTCAACGAAGGTGTTTTTCGAAGTGTGTGTTCCCGACCAGTGTTCGGTGAATATGGTAGAGTGTTTTTCAATGTGTGTCTCGATAGAGACTTTTTGAACAGGCCTGTATCTGAATACTTTTCCTGCATATGTATTCTTCCATGTGTTAGGTTATTTTGAAGGTATGTACTTTGATATTTATGACTGCAGTGGATGCAGCTTATGAGAGTTTGCACTGTGCACGTTCTATGAGAAGTGCACCACTATTTATTGTGAGCTCTAAGAGATAGCGCTGATGATGATTATACTGCCGTGGAGCAGCTTTATGTGAAGATAGACGTTGGTGTATGTTCTATGAGGAGTGCACCAAAAGTGCTATAGAGAGTCCGAGATTTGAAGGACATTGCTTTGAAGGCCAGGATTGAAGGCCAGGATTGAAGGCCAGGATTTCGTACAGGCCGCATTTGAATTACCTGCAGTAAGATGTTTATGGAGCTATTAGGATGCTATTATGAAGGCAGTCCCTGAGGGATCTATCTATTGTGCACGTTCGATGACGAGTGCACCACGATTTATAATGGAGCTCTGAGGGGTGTTTTGTGCTTATGAATTGACTTACCTATGCTTTGTACTTTATGCGTGATTTTCGTCTGTGTCATCGTGACTGTGTGTGTAGCGTTAATAAAACTGTTCATTAACCATCACCAGTCGTTCTACGCTACATGGCTTCTATGTGTGTTACTGTGCTGTGACGAAAGAATGCACCAATACACACCCACTTTGAATAGTCAAGGCACAGTGACAATAGGGACATATTTACAAATAGCCCTGAGGGGCGTGGCCTAGATAAGGAGAACACATTTACGCCTTCATCACTTATCTACCACTGGTTTCAGTTATTTAGAATTATCAGTGGTGGCCTAACATTCTAGTGGATCAGCAACTTTAGATGTATCAGTGGTATCACTTATCCACACAATATCATCACTCAACTCCCACTGTTATCAATGAACATAGCTTAACATACTTGGTACCCAATACAGAAGAAGTTAATGCACAAAGGAGACAAAAGTACATTTAACATACTTGTCGGCGATATACATCAACATACATGGTGGTTTCAGTAAAGTTGGAATTTAGAACCTATTTACGCCATTATCCCTGGATAACGAAAATAAGCATTAACAGCCAGGTATTTGAATCTATTGACCTGTTTTAAAACTGTTCCACTTATTGTGATAGTGCATTCTGGGGTGTAATGTTATGATGTATGTATATAAGCATTACCTCGTCATCTACACAAGCACACACATGTTTCAGAAGGCACTCAGTAAAAGCATGTTCAGTTTGTAGCCATGTTTATTTACAGGATATCGTACATGTGAAGATTCGCATATTATTACAATGTGTGGTTCGTATTATTAATGTATTATATTACATCCCCCCTTTTTTGAAAAAAAAATGTGTGCAAACATTTCCAACGAAATGTTTCATGTGAGAAAGGATAAGTATGTGTAATGCTCAGTGTGAGTATATATATGTCACTGTCTGTATCAGCTGGGAGGTGTCACTGTACGGCCAGAACGAGTGGTGTAAAGTGCTGGTGGTTCTGCGGAAGTCCCTGGTTTAGCTTGAGTTGGTTGTGATTTCGGCCTTGGCGCTTGTTGGTTTTGTGGGGCACCAAGGTCTGGAGTTACTGCATTGTCTGTTGAAAGCATGGGAATTCTCTGTTCTGTTGTATTCTGTGGGATTTCTCTTATGTCCACTCTGTTTCGCCTCAGGAGGTTGCTGCTGCTGTCTGGTCTTGGTGATGATGTTGTGTGTTTGATCTTCCAGTCCTTAGTGAAGTTTCTGTATGCTTGACCTGAGAAATGTGGACCGTTGTCTGATCTAATTTCATCTGGGATGCCAAACATGCTGCAATACTTCTTTGTAATGTCTGCAATAACAGCTGATGGTGAGGGTTGTGGAAGTTTCTCAATGATGGGAAATTTGCTGTAGTAATCAGCAATAATAAGATAGTCATTATTGTCGATTGAGAAAATATCAGTTCCTATAATGCTCCAAGGGCTCAATGGTATGTCTGATGGTATGAGAGGTTCTCTGCACTGCCTATTTGCATGTTCTTGGCAAATTGAACAGTTTTTACATAGTGTTTCTATGTCCTTGTTTATCTGTGGCCAGTAAACATCTTTCTTTGCTCTCAGTTGTGTCTTCACAATACCAAGGTGACTATTATGGAGCTGTTTAAGGATGATATCGCGTTGTGTTTCTGGTACAACAATGCGATCTCCTTTAAGGATCAGACCATCTTCGATGCTTAACTCGTCCCTCATCGAGTAGTATGGACGGATGTGTGTTGGAACTTCCCTGATAGAGCTTGGCCATCCATGGTATATCAGTTCTTTGAGAGAGTTAAGGATAGGATCTCTCATTGTGTCTTCTCTGATGTGTTCAAGCCGATTATCGCTAAACTTGACAAAATCAACTTTGATGTTTGGGGGTAAGATCTGCTGTCTTGTTGGGGTTTGGTAGTCTGCTGAGAGCATCTGCAAGACCTATATCCTCTCCTGGGATATACTGAATATTAAAATCATAACCTTGTGTTTCCAATAACAGAGCTTGTAGTCGTGGTGGTGCTGAAGCTATTGGTTTTTTATGAATCATCTCAAGTGGCTTGTGATCTGAGAGAATTGTAAATGGGCGGTTGAAAAGAAATGTGTGGAAGCGTTTGATTCCAAAACGTACAGCTAGCATTTCTCTTTCAATGTTTGCAAGTTTCTTTTCGCCAGAACTTAATGATTTGCTTGCGTAAGCTACAGGACGAAGTTCTTTGGCATAGTGTCCTTCAGGATTTTTGTCTGGTTGCAAAAGTGCTGCTCCTAGGCCTTTCAGACTGGAATCAACCATGAGAAAAGTGGGTGCTTGCATGTCATAGTATTTCAAGCATGCATCAGATGATATGAGGGTCTTCAAGTGGTTGAATATGTGTTGGTAGTCTTCTGACCATTCATACGGAGTTTCATTCTGTAGTAGAGATCGCAAAGGTTCTGCAGCAGCTGACAAATTTGGTATGAATTGTGCTAGGAAATTGACAGCACCTAAGAATTGTTGCAGTTCCTTCTTTGTAGCTGGTGTTGGCATGTCATGAATATCTTCAACCTTTTTAGGGTCTGGTTTTACACCATTCTGGGTATACAGCAATCCAAAAAATTGTATCTCCGTTGCCTTAATTGTACACTTTTTGCTGTTGAATGTTAGCCCACTGGCCTGTGCTACATGCATCAAGTTAATCAAGTTACGGTCGTGTTCTTGTTCTGACCTGCCGCAGACTACAATGTTATCCGCAATAGCCACTGTACCAGAACATTGCTCAACAATGTTGTCAATCTTCTGTTGAAAGATGTCTTGTGATACATTCAAACCAAATGGGAGTCTCTTGAAACAATATCTGCCGAATGGTGTTCGAAAAGTTGTAAGGAGTTGACTTTCCTCTGCTATCTCAACACTCCAGTATCCGTGTACAGCATCTAGTTTAGAAAAATATTTGGCATTGTGGAATCTGTGAGTTATCTCTTCCACTGTATGCATTTTGTGTGGACAGCGCTTTAGACTGTTGTTTAAGTGTTTTGGGTCAAGGCAAACCCGAAGAGAACCATCCTGCTTCAGAACGGTTGTGATACTACTACACCAATCAGAATGCTCTTCAACCTTTCTAATAACATCATTCTGCACCATCTTTTCTAGTTCTGTGGCAAGTTTCTGTTTAACATGTATAGGATACTTTCTAGGTGGGTCTATCTTTGGCTCAGCGTTGTCTTTTAAAAAGAATCTTGCCTTTCCTGGAAGTTTGCCTATTCTGTCGAACTGTTCTGGGAATCGCTGTTTAAGGTCATCTACTCCAGTGACGTGTAGAGTAAGATGTTCTTTTTTGTCAGCTTTAATGTTGTTAATAGTTACCACACTCAGCTTTTCGCACATTGGTAAACCCAAAATTGCAGGTCCTTCAACATCTACCAAGTAAAATGTTGACGATGTCCATTCAGAGTCTCTGTATAAACATTCAAGTGTTACTGCTCCGAAACAGTCTATACTTGTTCCATTGTAAGCTCTTAGCTTTGTCCTGCCACTCCTACTTTTTACATCCCTTGTGGGAAATCCTTGCTCATCCACCTTGTCAGGCATGATCTGTCTGAATATTCTTAAGGGTAGAGTGTTACCTTGGGCACCTGTGTCTATCTTGAACCGAATATATCTTTCTTTGTGCCTTTTAATTCCTGGTATTCGGAATTGTACCTTGCAGAAAGCCTGCGTTCTCTTTGGTTCATTACTGAAAGTTAGTATCTTCACAGTATCAAATGTGGAAGGATCACTTTCTTCACTGGAGTCAAGGTCCTCAGTCATCATAAAGTGTGTTTGTTTTGATGACTCTCTGCTGTGAAGGTTGTGTTGAGCACTGTCTTGTTTCCTCTTGAAACATAATTTTATCCAGTGGCCCCTCTTTCTGCAGTAATGACATGTAGAGTCTTTAGCTGGACAGTGGTTTGTATGTGGTTTAGGCCACAACATTTACACATAGCACCTCTGCTTGTGTTGTGTTTTTCTTGTTGCTTCGAACCAGTTGCTTTGTTGTGTCTAGGTTTATAGCTTTTTACTGCATCCACCTGGGCTGCTAATGTACCTTGCTGAATTTGTTTAATGTTTAGTGCTTGTGCCTCGTGTTTCCTGCCTTCATCCAGAAGTTGTTGTAAAGTTAGTGTATCACTCTGGCTCAGTATCCATTTCTGGAACTCTGGCATTGGTGTGCTGAGAAGGATCTGTTCGATAATTCGCTCTTTTTCTTCTTCTTTGTTAAATTTGCATACACTTGTTTTCTCCTTGATGCGAGTGAAAAAACCATCTAGACTTTCACTAGGTTTCTGTCGCAGGTGGTGAAGTTCTAATCTTGCCGCTCTAAAGTTCGTGTGCTTTATTATCAGACGTTTTTCAAATTCGTCCAATATGGCTGCGGGGTCTGTCGCCGACTCCACAGGCATGGCGGTAGCAAAACTGTTGTAAATTTTCAAACCTTCATCGTCCAATGCTTCTAGGATATATGGAGTTAGGGTTTGTCCTTCCAGACCAGTGGTCTTGGAATATAGATCTATGCGTTGGCGCCATAACAAGAAAGCTTCACTCTTATCATCTTGACCGGCGAATCTCATTTGCGGTGCGTTGCGATAGTGTTTCGCCGCCATGGCTGACCTCGATGACGAAAATTAGCCGAATAAACTGTACTCAGGTGTTATCGTGTAGCTGTTTTGCGTCAGTCCAGTATCGACCGCTGCCACCATGTAATGTTATGATGTGTGTATATAAGCATTACCTCGTCATCTACACAAGCACACACGTTTCAGAAGGCACTCAGTAAAAGCATGTTCAGTTTGTAGCCATGTTTATTTACAGGATATCGTACATGTGAAGATTCGCATATTATTACAATGTGTGGTTCGTATTATTAATGTATTATATTACATGGGGAAGCCCTTTTCTTTGAGATGACCATTACTTCTCTATATCTAGAGGCTATTCAACCATCCACCACCCGGTTGATGCGCCTGGTAGGAGAACAGGTTCCTTCCCCAGGAAATTAATAATTTAATAAATTTAATTAACTAATTTCTAAAAGAATTAAAGAATGGTAGTGAAAAAAAAAGAGACAGAGAAAGAGCAACAATGGATGAACACATTTTCTTTCAAGAGTGTGATAGAAGGTGAGCAGAAAATATTAGAAATCCTAAAGAAATTATGATGCTGGACAAAAATAACACACCTCCCTCAAGAGCAAAACTGCTTCTTTCTACGAAGCTTAAGGGCACATGTGGTGAGAAAAAGTAACAGTAAAAATGAGAACTGGTCCCTCAGATCTGTCCAACATTCTACATTCACCTTTACATCTTTTTTATTTTTATTTTATATTTTTAAAACATCTCGGATGTTTTATGAATAATACCTAATAACATCACTATAAAGGAACTGCAGACATGGCCAAACCATCTTAGTTGGGACTGTTCTACTTGGGTCTGCAGGGGGTGGGATTTTAGGCCTTGACGTATCGTCTGGTTGCGGACCATGTCTCTTCTTGTTACTTCAACCACCTTCCTCAGATACCTCATTTCTGAGGTTTGGATCTGGCTTTTATGGGTTGTAGTCATTGCCCATGACTCGCATCCATACGTCAAGACTGGGACATAGGTGGAGCGGTATACAGCCATCTTCGTTTTCTTACCAACCTCTCTCTTGCTGAGGAATCCTCGATTTATGGCCTGAAAAAGTCTCCCAGCTGCTGCTTTTCGAGTGGCCAACTCTCCTTTGATGCCTCCCTTTCGGTCTATAATAGCTCCGAGATATTTAAAGTGGTCGACCTGCTCCATGTACAGTTTACATGTTTACATGTACAGTTCACCTGTTATATCTCTGCTAACACAATTCCCATCATACTGCTATGTTTCTTACCTCAGAAGAAAACAACTGGCCCAGATGCTCAAGTGTGAAACTCTTCAATGCTTTGAGGAAGACTTCTCTTCCAGCTATGCCTTCCAAATATCTCAGCAGGAAAAATCCCTGTCAAATCAAGTATTCTTGGGAAATTGTGGACAAAACTAGTTTACATATGTGACAGTAAACAAGCAGGAAAAATCCCTGTCAAATCAAGTATTCTCAGGAAATTGTGGACAAAACTAGTTTACATATGCGACAGTAAACAAGCAGGAAAAATCCCTGTCAAATCAAGCATTCTCTGAAAATTGTGGACAAAACTAGTTTACATATGTGACAGTAAACAAGCAGGAAAAATCCCTGTCAAATCAAGTATTCTCAGTAAATTGTGGACAAAACTAGTTTACATATGCGACAGTAAACAAGCAGGAAAAATCCCTGTGAAATCAAGTATTCTAAGTAAATTGTGGACAATACTAGTTTACATTTGTGACAGTAAACAAGCAGGAAAAGGTATGGAGGCCACAAAGTTGTTGATTCACAGAATAATATTAAGAATGCCATGAACAGCTAAAAATGAGTAATGAGAATGTTCTGAAAGAAACCAGTGCACATATGAAGCTTATTTCACACATAAACTAGCAGTCTGTTGCTGCCCTACAAGATGCCACCAGACGTGATGGCCACTGGCTGCTCTGATAATCAGCGGCTAAGGATTAAAGAAGAGAAGACACACAAAATCTACATGTTATGAGAAAAAAAGGATGTGACAACAAGAAAGATTGAGGAAAAAGGAGATATAGGATGACAAAGTGAGAAGATACTGGACAGTCTGGATCATGAAAGAAATGTACAATAAAATAGATAAACAGAACTGGAGATAGGAAGCTGTGGAGGAATATGAGAATATGAAACTAAAGCTTTGAGGGATTTTGGAATACAAGTGACAACATAACTTCTGAATGATGTCTATCCAGCAGATGGCATACCTGATGACAACTAATGTGGACCTGATGACAAGTCCACAAGCATAGCGTTGCTAAATAAATCAGGACTTAGTATAAAAAGCTGAAATATACTGAGACAGCAGTAAAGATTGAAGGAAAAGGAGATAAAGGATGACAAAGTGACAAGATACAGGACAGTCTGACATGATGACAGAAGTCAGCAATAGAATTAATAAACAGTACTGGAAACAGGAAGTTGTGGAGAGACATGATAATAGGAGGCAAAGAAAAACATGATAATAGGAGGCAAAGAAAAACATGATAATAGGAGGCAAAGAAAAACATGATAATAGGAAGCAAAGAAAAAAATAAAAGCAATATAGAAGTAAACGAGTATATTATACTACAGGTCTGTAACACAGAATCCAAACACCCAAAAACCAAAATATTCTGAAAGTCGAAAGTTTTTCTACCGACTTTTGGCCGATTTTCAAACCAATCTTTGGGCAACTTGGGCTACTTTGTGGGTGACTTGAGCTGCTTTGGGCAAAATCCAAAAACTGAAAAAAATCTGATTTCCAAAACACAGCAATCCCCGAGCATTTCAGATTTTGGTTTACGGACCTGTATACAAATACTGAAAAGATTTACTATGAGAAGAGTGATGCTTGTCTTTACTAGGGCCTGAAACAAATGTACACCAGGGCCTCTTGTCCTGTGACATCTGCTAAAGATTTAGTCCATGCCGTCATTATCACTTTCATTTCTGTCTCCAGATATCTTTTCTGTGTGCTTTTTGGTCTCCCTCTATCTCTCTTAACCTGAGAATTCCAGAACAAGGACTACCTTGTAATGCTATCAACGGGTTTTCTCAGTGTGTGTCCTATCTATCGCCAGCGTCTTCTTCTCATCTCTTGTTCCATTGGCACTTGTCTGTTCTGGTCATCAGTTCCACATTTAATTTTACTATTTTAAAACATAATGTTATTTATTTTTAAAGTCAGATATTGTTCATGAAGCTGAAATGCTGATTTAAAAAATATATATATTTTATTAGATTACATGCAAAAATGATGGTTGGCGGCTGAAATGGGTGAGGATTTTTGTAGGACAGCATATGTGGGTATTGTACTGGCAGTTTGTAATGCCTGTGATGATGAACATCTGCCAAGGTGTCACCATTCAGTTGATAAAGTTATTAAATAAATGAACAATAAGCATCGAGTTAGTTTTACAACTTAACGATACTACAATAAATGTGGGTCATTTTGGAGTTTACCCTTCATTAGCCACAGTCACAAACAGAAGATAAACACAGGAAATATAGACAAGTTAAGAGAAAAGACAAAGATCACTGCCGAAATTTAGACAAAAAAGATGAACTAAACAAAAACAGATAGGATGAGAGACCTAAAAACATCAAGAAAAGAAATAAACAGCACATGTAACACTAGGAAAAATTACTATAAATAAATAAGTAAAAAAAAACATAGAAAAGAAAGAAAGAAAAGAAAGAAACATACAAAGTAAGAAAGAAAGAATGAATGAAAGAAAGATATAAAGAAAGAAAGAAAAAATATGAATAGAAAGAATCTAACAAACAACAAAAATTCAAAGGAGAAAATTAAGTAACAAAACAATGAAATGATATAAAAGAAAATGCTGGCCTGTAATAATGAACAGAAATATCAGACCTCTTGGCTGATGGTGAAAAACAAAGCAAGACAGAAACAAACAAGAGTAATACCTTTAAATAATGAACTTGCATGACAGCCTTCTCATGGTTTAAACCATTTCTCACAAACAGCTGTTGGTCATTCATTTCCCTTGGATTGGTCAAGCTTCCCAGGTTTGGCCTAGTTTTAGAAAAATATCAACACTATTTATGTTTTCTTCATTCGGGGACTATTTATAAGGCCTTATCTAAGTTTAGTCATGTAAAACTTCAGTTATCTCTAACACCAGCTCTAGTCTTGAAGTAAGGTCAAAGTAGTCCCATATGGGAGTGAGGTGTCAGAGACTTCACTTTATTGGTTCAGCTTCAAGAAGGGGGGTGATCAGTTCCCTTCCTTGCTGCTTTTGCCTTCAAGGGCAGAGTCAGGCTCCCATTTACAGCTGGGTAGACTGGAGTATGATGTCACCATGTTTTGAACTCAGTACCATTACTGCAAGAGGCCAGCGCTCTAACCACCCTGCCAGTCAGGCCTTCTACTCTTAAAGTACTTTCTTCTTCTTCTTCCGTCCTTAGCCACCGACCGTCAAAGCAGTCAGTGGCCATTACGCCTAGTGGCGTCTTAGGGCAACAGCAGATAGGTTTTCTTTGCCATTGTTTCCCATCACGCCTATTGGCGTCTTTAGGGCAACGGCAAATCAATCCATTCGCTGTTGTTTCCGTAATCGAAGTGACTGGCAAACGGGTGATCAGCCCGTTGGTTCTTAAAGTACCCTGGCATAATATTTTCTCCTTATATCTGCCATGTTTAGCTGTGTGGGTCCTGGAGGTGGTTGGGGGGGGGGGGGGGGGGGGGGGGGGGGGGGGGTTGTCTCTGAAATTGCCATAGAAACCACCAATGCAAGAGCACGTGACTGCTTGATGCAGGCTTCCTGCAATGGGACCAGATGCAGTAGTGGTTCCATGCTCCATCAGCAGCACACAGCAGAGTGATCAAGATGATCTGCCATGTTCAAAGCAAAGACTCCCAATGACAATGTTGTTGGTTAACTAGGACTGCTGAGATTCTCTCTCTCTTTTGCAGCCAATACCAAGTTGAAGAGTCCTTGGTATTATCTACACTGGAGATCTAGGCTTTTCCTGTGGCTTTTCTACCATTCCGAAACATGATGAGTTGAAGTCATGAGCTCCAGTTTCTCCAGCTTGGCTTGCATTTAAAGGATCTTTTCATCTGGTCCAAAACTAGGAGGAAGAAGTGTGTGGCATGCTGTGCATTCATTACCTGCCATCCAAGGGGGCTCTCCAAATATGAGGATCTAAAATACTGAACTCTGGTTCTGGGCTTTCCCAAGGAATCATCACATCCTACATAGAGCCGCTTCTCAGCTTCTTCTTCTTCTGCGTTCAGTTTGTAGTCATGCTAAATCTGCAGGCCTGTCGCCAGGACGAAGTCCACAGTCTTTACCAGGTCGGTGCGGCTGCCCCATAGCTTCTGCTGGAGCTCAGCACCCCTTGGCCAGGTCGCACGTCGCGGTTCATCGTGGGTTGGACAGTTCTGGAGAATGTGTTTTAGGGTCTGGATTCCTGTTCCGCATGGGCATTCATTTGTGTGGGATATCCTGAGGCGATAGAGATGGCCAAGTAATCTGCAGTGGCCGGTTCTCAGGCGGAACATTGTGGTCTGTTGGTATCTGTTTAGATGGTGTATTGGGTCATCTCTGCTGTATATATCCCCTTCCTCCTTCCACTGATTTTTGTACTTGTTGTGGATTATGGTTTTTGCTTCCCGATACGGCAATGGATGGCTGTATTGTTCCATTTTACTGCCACTTCTTGATAGAGCCTCTGCTTTCTCATTACCAGCAATTCCACAATGGGAGGGTAACCACTGAAGGGCAATGGTTGATGACCTTTGGATGATGTTAAGCTCAGATCTGATCTCATTCATCATGTTATCATTTCTGGTGTTTTGTATTGATTCAAGTAATGATCTGCAGTCGGTGAAGATTACTATCTTAGCTGGTGGTTGTTGTTCGGGTCTGGTGAAGATTTTCAGGGCTTGCAGTAGTGTCATAGCTTCTGCCCTGAAATTGGAGGAGATCTTTCCAGTTTGGAAGGCCTTTCGGATGATCTTTCCATTTAGGAATCTTATAAAAATGCCCCCACCACCGTTCTTTACTGCCCCCTCAGCGGATCCATCTGTGTATGCGTGTGTCCACTCTTTCGGGTTGTACTTTTCTTCAATCATTTCTTGAGCCAAGGTTTTTAGTTGTTGAGAGGTCTGGTGGCCTTTCTTTTTTATTTCAGGGACTTCTGTGAAGATAGATATATTTCCATGGCAGTCGTCTGGATCCTCATAGTCAATTAACATTTCAATCTCAGTAGGTTGTTTTGGGAGGAGGTCTTCATGGCATCGATGCAGATGTTTGGAGATGTTTATGAAGCTGGTTCTTTTCAGCCTGTTCTTTGTCAAGCTATGGAGTTTGGCATGCATTGGATGACTTGGCATTCGTAGAAGCTTCTTACTGTGAGTGAATACCTTTTCCTCATGTCTGTCATTCAGAGAGCGGATGTTGGTGTATCTCTCCATTGTCTGGATTGGAGAAGTCTTCATCTGTCCAGTGATTAATCTAAGGCCTGAATTTTGTACTTTCCCTAGACGTTCTGTGTTTGTTTTAGATGCATAATAATATGCGAATCTTCACATGTACGATATCCTGTAAATAAACATGGCTACAAACTGAACATGCTTTTACTGAGTGCCTTCTGAAACGTGTGTGCTTGTGTAGATGACGAGGTAATGCTTATATACACACATCATAACATTACATGGTGGCAGCGGTCGATACTGGACTGACGCAAAACAGCTACACATGTCATATTCAAGTACAGGCCTGACTGTGCCTGTATAGACTTTTTTTAGTATGTTGGTATTTGCCCCCCAACTTGTGCCAGCCAGTTTCTTCATTCTTCTTCTTCTTCTTTGATCCTTAGTTGCCGACCGTCAAAGCAGTCAGTGGCCATCACGCCTAGTGGCGTCTTGTAGGGCAACAACAAATTGATTCCACTTTGCTCGGTCGGTGGCCATCCTTCGTACAGTGCCCCAACTCTGGTTCATTCTTTGCATCTCTGCCTCCACAGTCCTCCGCCAGGTTGTTTTTGGTCGGCCTCTCTTTCGTTTTCCTTCAGGGGTCCAAAGCATAGCTGTTCTTGTGATGGCATCGGGGTCTCTTCTGACGACATGGCCAACCCAGCTCCAGCGTCTGCCAGCTATGATGGTGTGCATGTCCTCTTGCTTGCTACGAGTAAGCAGATCTTGGTTAGTGATGGTATTTGGCCAAAAGATTCGGTGAATTTTTCTTAGGCATGTTGTGTGAAAAGAGGACAATTTCGACATTTCTTTCTCTGTAACTCTCCAGCATTCCACACCATAGAGAAGCACAGAAAGCACACAGCTCTGATATAATCTTAATTTTGTGCTTGTGCTGTATTGGGAGGACTTCCAGATGTTGTTTAGGCTAAAGAAGGCTGTTCTTGCCTTATTCATTCTGATGTTGATGTCTTTGCCTGCCCCGCCATCTGGTGTTACTATGCTTCCTAGGTATGTGAAGGTATCTGTCTGTACCAATTGCTGATTCCTTACTGATATGGGCTCAGGGTTGCTCACATTGAGCGTCGTGACCTCAGACTTCTTTAAATTGATATTCAAGCCCACCTGCTGGCTAAACTTATTAAGTCTATCCGTTTTTTCCTGGATGTGTTGATGTGAATGTGGATTTTCCTCGATTGGAAGCTCACTTCAATTTAGTTGCAGTTTGATCGTTTCTTGACGATTTAACAGAGAGAAGCAGGTTGTTACTGTCTTGGAGAGGTTTATCTGTACTCCCCACTCTGATGCCCATTTACCGATGGTATTTAGCGCTGCTTGCATCCTGAACTTTGCAGTAGGCAAATGTTCAGCAGCACACCAGGCAGCAAAATCGTCAGCATGAAGAGCCCTGGAGATATTCCCGGACAGTTTCTCTGCAATATCATTTATATATATGATAAAAAGTGTGGGGGAGATAACTCCTCCTTGTGGCACACCTTGTTGAAGAGTGACGCGATGGCTCAGATTTCCGTCAAGTTTTACTCTTGCTGTGCGGTATCGGAGAAAGTCCCGTATCCAGCTGAACATTCTCCCTTCAATTTTGTTGTTGAGCATCTTAAGGAATAGTCCTTCTTTCCATACCTTATCAAAGGCTTTTGTCAAGTCTACAAAAACAGCCAGAACTTTCTTTTTCTCCTGAAAGGCATTTTCTATTTCCTGTGCTAGATATACCAGCTGGTCTTCGGTGCTGCGGTTTTTCCTGAATGCTGACTGTGTGTTATCAAGCAGATGGTTTTTTTCCAGATGTTTCATTAATCTTGAGTTCACCATTCTTTCCATTACCTTACCCAGACAGCTCAGAAGGCTAACTGGTCGGTAGCTGGACTTGCTTGTTTTCTCCTTTTGTTTCTTTCTGATGGGAACAATGATTGCTTCTCGCCATCGATCTGGGAATTTTCCAGTACTCCATGATTGATTGAAGATTAGGAGGAGCTTGTGCCTGGCTAGAGGTCCAAGGTTCTTGATCATATCATTTGTGATACCATCTTTTCCTGGAGCTTTCATGTTCTTTAGTTTTGTTATGGCAGCACTTAGTTCTCTCAAAGTAAGGGATGACTTCATGCAGGTATCTGGGTTTTGGTGCTTCAGTTTTTCTTTTACTTCCTTACGTACTTCTTGGATACGTGCATGTGAAAGTGATGTGGTGCTTTCTTCCTTGTAGAAATCTGCCAGGATGTTTGCTGCCATCTTTCCTGTGTGGTATTTTTCATTTTCCTTGATGACAGTCTTGCAGTAGCTGGTTGTTGTTTCTTCATTTAGTACTCTTGTCAGATTCCCCAGCTTGCTCGAGTCCTTTTCCATGTTGAGACTGCTGGTCTTCTGGTGCCAGCTCCTTTGGATTTCAGCTTTCTTTTGTTCATTAAAAGCTTGTTTTATGCTGTTGTGTCTCTGGGTGTTCTCTAATGTGGGACTTTGCTCCATAGTTTCCCGTGCTTTATTTAAGTCACTATGGAGTTTTCCCAGACTGTCACTCCAGTATGGTTTGTAGTCTCGTCGTTTACCTCATGGAATTGAATTCTTTGCTGCTTGGATGATTGCCTCACTGATGATGGAAATGTTTTTATTGACATTATTTGAGTGGGTAATGTTCTGACAGAGGTTATCGACTTGTTCTTTAAAAAATCCCCAGTTTGCTTTTTTGAAATTCCAGCTAGGAGACATATTAATTTGTCCTGCACTTCTTATCTCAGATATCTGTAATGTGACTGGTACATGGTCACTTCCCCCCAGTTAGTTATTTACTGTTCTAGTGGTGAGTCGATGTATGTCATCTGTAGCCATAGCAAGATCTGGTGTGCTCGTTGTTTTCCATACTCTGGAATAGAAGGTGGGCTTATCCTCTGGTTGGTTTATTAGAATTAGTTTATTCTCTACCATCCAATCTTCCACCTCTTCTCCTCTCAGATCTGTTGCTTCATAGCCCAAGCTGGGTGAGTGGCTGTTGAAGTCGCCCATAATGAGGTGTCTTGATGCTGCAAGCTTCACTTTGTGTAGCTCCAGAGTTGTGGTTGGAGGGCTGTAGCAGTTTGTGATCATTAAGTCTCCACTGGGCAGCAGTAGTTGGACTGTTATGTATTCAAGTTCGTCCTCACCAGATCTGTGTATCTCTACTGCTGGGATTGAGGTTTTAATCAGCATGAGGATTCCTCCCTTAGTTCTTTTTGCCCTGTCTTGGCGGAAGGATTCGTATCCACGTATGAAGAATCGTTGGGTATCTTTAGGTGAGTTTCTTGGATGCAGATTATATCAATGTTATTTTCCCTGAGGAATTCTTGTAACTCCGGTTTCTTGTTCCTCACTCCTTCTGCATTCCACTGAGCCACTGTAAGGCAGTGGGTTGGTTGGTCAGTTGCTCTACCTTGCCTTCCCCCGACCATTTGGTTGGCAAAGGCACCGGTTGCTTAGGTGGGCCCTTTCGAGGCTAGGAGCCTGGCTCCGCTCCTCCCCGGTTGTAGCTGATAGGAGCGACGCCATGACGTAAGTCGAGATTGTCGCATGACTCCATACTGCAAAAGCGTGTGTGTCCTAATTTTTCCCGGTGTCTGCGCCGTAGCTAACACACTCCGTCTTCGGCAGGCCGGGTTGTGTTTGTTGTTCAGGGTTGTCTCCCATAGCCTTTCCATCTCCCGGTGGTAGCTGCAAGGCAGCAGGTTGGTTTGTTTACCGAGGTTTACCTTCCCCGTGGCTAGAGCTTATAGCGGCTCTTACTCGCTTGATGCACCCGTCATAGGACATATGGGGGATTTCAGTGAGGGTATCAGTGCCACCTGTTACCCCTCCCCGTCCTGCTGGGAGGACATCGCCGTTTGGTCCGCGACTGCTTATTCGTCCAGCAATACTGACTTAATTTGCAGCTGACACACCATATATGGAGGTCGTTCCACTATCCGCCACCCGTGGACGCGCCTGGTTAGTGTCGGTCGTCCCTTTGCCAGGTTTCTCAGCTACTCCTGCTTATCATAGGGACCACAGTTAGATCCTCCTGCATGCAGTAAACCAGGTCAAAACCAGTTATTTCTAGGGCACAGTGACTCCTCCAAGCTTGGTGTGCAATGCTGGGTTCTCAACAAGATTCACCACAGGGGCAATCCCTGAAGCATATGGATGATTTCAAAAATCAATGAAGGTGTAATTAGTCTCACAGACATAGGTTCACATCCAAATCTACATACCATAGCATTGTGCTTTGCTGCTGGTCATATGACTCCAGATATACCTTCATGCATCCCAATGACAATGTGCAGACACAACAGATATAAATACCTCAGAGTCTGAAGGTCTTCAGCTGTGTTACTCATTTCTGAGGCTAAAATTCTGAACTTCAGCAATGCTCTCAACGTTGATCTTTCACAGCTCTCATCTTCATTAAACTGTGGAAATTAAAAACCAGCAACCATGTTTAGTATTACATGGCAGTCCTTATCCTGGAATCCACCTGGTAAGACAAAAAGAGGAACCCCTCCATAAATAACATGCAATAAATTAACATTTTGATTAGATATCTGAAATGTGATCTGAAAAAAAAAAACTCTTAAAATGCAGTGGAAAGTGAATGTGCCTAATCTCACATTGACTGATGAATAAATAAGAAGTTATAAGAAAATTACTATTTCAAAAAGTAAACTTTTCAAAGTCAAAAAAGCACCTTTTTAGAATAGTAATATATAAATTAAAAAATAATGGAATCAGTTTTACAAATTAACTTATATGTATTAACGTATACGTTAATTTGTAAAATTGATTCCATACCATATTATTTGTTAATTTATATGTTCATACATGCCACACCTCAGAGATGAAAAACCTGTACAAAAAATTAAAAAAACCTGTACAAAGACCCGCAAAACCTGTACAAAGACCCGCAAAACCTGTACAAAGACTGAAAAAACGTAACAAAAGAGTTTATTCATGTAAAAGTATATTCAATTAGATGGTTCTGCACCATCATAGTGACATGCGGCCTTTGCCTTTTTAAGCATGTCTTCACTTGCTTTAAAACCTAAACAACAAGAGTTAGAATTTATTTTGCATTGTAGAAATGCTGTGACTGTATCATCATTTAGTCTATTTCTGCAGTCCGTGTGAATCTTTTTCATCATAGAGAAAGACCTCTCACAGTCAGCATTGCTGTGAGGCAATGTCAATAAGCGTTTCACTATGACTGCCAGACTGGGAAATCGTGTACGACCAGTGCTAGTTTTCAGGTTGATTATGTCAAGCCAGTACCTAGAAACGCTTCTTTTTTGTCCAGCGTCAAATCTTGAAATACATTCATCAGGCAGCAAACAATAATCTTCAAATTCATCCTTTAACACCTCTTGGTCTAAATGTGGTGCAAAAGTGTTGGCCAGCTTACAGATTGCTGTATATTGAACTGTGTCTTTAAAGGCTGGATCAAGAATTTTGATATCCTTAAGGACTTCATTCTCAAATGGAAATTTATCCAATATCTTTTTCACAACAGCAACATAAAAGTTCCTCACATCTCTGAAAAATGAATTTCTCACTTGAGAACTTATATCTAACTCTTCCAGTAATGTCCTGTTGGACAGACCAACAGCAAGTGTATGGTCATCATGCTGTAGATCACGTTCAGCATACTTTAACAATCTTATATCTTTCACCTCTTTTACATATTTCATCTCTACAAATTTGACAATAAATTTTCGTAGCAGACGATCCATTTCATCCATCATACCACCTATTTGGGACTCATCTGTCTGAAACAATTTGTTAAATTCAGTCAACAGAGGTAGCACAAATTGGAGAAAACGTAGAGTCATCTGGGTCAGTGGTGATTTTAGTAACTGATGAATGTTTTTGACACGGCATGGTTTTTCCATATCGTCGTGGCTCTCGAAGTATGAAGATAGAGCAGAATATTGATTTAAAATTCTGTCCACTACTTTCTGCAAAGAAAGCCAGCGAGTCTGGCAGTACTTTAGTATGTCTAGTGCATCCACTCCTGTAAACAGTTGAAACTCTCTGTATGATTTTTTCCGTTTTGAGCTATGCTCAAAATGATAGAAGATATCTATCAAAAGGTCATCAACAGGAATAGTCAGCTGCTTTATACCCTCCTTGGCACAAAGATTTGCAAGGTGGCAAATACACCCTATACTAAACACATCAGGGTTCTTGCTCTTGATTCGCGTTAGTACAGAGTTTGATTTGCCAACCATTACATTGCAGTTGTCACTTACAAAACCTATACAGTTAATCCATGGGATTTGTAAGTCGCTGAACACAGCATCAATATCACTGAAAATAGCTTCACTGGTTCCACCAGTACCGACCGGCATGCCCAGCAACCTGGTTCTAGGTCCTATGCCATCTTCAAATACCCTCACCATTATAGCTAAACGCTTGTCAGTTTTTCTATCATTTGACTCATCGATCATCAAGGAGAAAGGTGTCTTCCTGCATAATTTGATGACTGGCTCCGTTGCAGATGGAGCCAAGCAGTTTTTAATAATGGCTGTTGTTTTGGTTCGCTTGCATTTGAAACGTTTGGCAATAGCACTGTCCGGAAACATCTCAGCTGATAAGTCTGAAAAATGGTCAGCTATAGAAGCAGCTATGTTGTGTTGAGCAATAAAATTTGCAAATAAAACTTCAGCCCTCGTTATTTTATCATCTTCTTGTTGAGGCTGAGTAAAGAAGGCCTTGATAGAACTTCCGTTCTTCAGCTGATAGTTCCTTTCATGCAGTTTTGTTTTGAAATGCTCCCTCACATCGTGTAAGCCAGATGCCATCACTTTAATATCTCTATTGCATATTCTACAGTATGCATGTGAAGAGCCTAATTTGGATGTCTCAATAATCCCAGGGAATGTAGTTGTCCAGTCAGATTGAAACTTCCCACGACGTTGATCTTCTAACCTCCTTTTTTTAAAGTTAGGCTCAGCCATGCTGTTAGATGGATGCAATATTTCCTGCTAGACAGAAAAAAAAAAAAAAATTAATGTGAAAAAGTAAATACAAATATTAATAATCAATTTGAAAAATATAATTATTTGTAATTTTAATATTATATAATGAAATAGAATCTTGGAAAAAAATTAATACAATTTATGGTTGAAATGAAGAACAGTTGCTGTGTTTTCTATAGTGCCTTATAAAAGTACACGCCTAAAGAGACCAGTAATAAGCATTATGGGTTAGGAATCTTAAATTTAAAATCTAATAAATTTTTTGCTAAAGCTGGTAATGAAAATATAAACTAGCGCTGGCGTAATATTAGCCTGTATATTTTCTACCGAACTTCAAAAATTGGAATAGCCGTTAAAGCCCAACTGGTAGTTTTAAATAGACCTTCCCATACAAATTTTAGTGTCAATCAAACATTGATAGTAGGCTAATTAATTATTTAATAATTATAAATCATTGAATGACCGTAATGATGACCACCAAAGGCAAAATAACATTGTTTTTTAAAGAAACGAAATTAAAACTAAGAAGAGAAGTAGGCTAACTCCAAATAAACTTTTCTCTGATCGAGTTAAGATGTAAATTTTCCACGCTATTGTGATTTTTTTTTCTTTTCAGTTTCATAATTTGGTAATATCGGAATGACGTTCGCCGAATGCTCCGCGTGTATTTTCGTACCATTTAGATTTAGGGTTAACCCTAGCTGTAACCCTAATTATAACTCTAAATGGTACGAAAATACATGCGGAGCATTCGGCGACCGTCATTACGTTATTAGGCTACCCATAATTTGTAGGCTATTGTATTATTTTTTTAAAATTTCTCATATATTTTATATGTATATTTAATAATTAGGCTTTCCTACAGCAGCCTCCTTATTTATTTACTTAAAATATTCCTTTTTTAGAATGTGTTCTGACCATTTATTTTGACATATTTAAATTCAGGAGAACCTAAATTATAAAAAAATTATTTCCAATATTAATATTTTTAGATTGTTACTTACAATTCAGTGCTACACCTCCTTTAAGATGAAACTGTTAAAGAAAGGAAACAATGAAGTCTTGACATGTGTATGTTAAGCAAGAACTTGACTTAAAATATGTTCATGTGATCCATTCTGATATACGGAATCAAACCATGGGCACAAAGGAGATTCTTTTTAAAAAGCAACATTGCTCCCTTTGGCATGTTGTAGGTGGTGCCTAATACGATGTTGTGCATAAATCTAGCATTCACATCTTGTACAACAAACTGCTATAGAAACCACTGCTGTACGAGCATATGAATGTGTTGGTGAATGATTCCTGAATGAGGACCTTCAGTGAGACTCTGTGGTGAAACTGTTCCTTCTGGGTGCTTGCTTTTACCAGTCTGTTAGCTGTCTCGTTTCCTGCAATACCAGGAAGCAAAGACACTCATCAAAAGAAAGTACAAAATTGCATGGAGCCAGAGAACAGGCAGCAATTACCCACAAGACCCCATCCTAAAGAACACAGCAAACCACCATTTTTAGGCTCTGCGCAGGACACTGCAGACTACAAGCCCACCTCCACAAAATGAAAGCTGCACCAACTGACCAGTGCACATGCCAAAATGGCCCCCAGACTTCAGAACACATTCTGCAAACGTGCCCTCTCTTTGGTGACTTGAGAGCTCAAACCTGGCCCCAGGAGACGAAAATGGAAGAAAAACTGTGGGGCACCCGCAATAACCTTCTGCTGATGACTGGATTCATGGAAGCAACTCATCTCCTTGTTTAGATTGCTGAGCATATGAAAGCAATCATATGAAACTGATCGCAGAAGAAGAATAAGGACCAGCTGGCAGTTGTGACTCCATGCTCCACAAGGAACAAAAAAGGACAAGGAATGACCTGATGAACTTCCTTGGTTATTTCATAAATACTGATTGTAAATGTCCTCATCTTGTTTACTATCATTATACCAACATTACATGCCATAAATGGCAGTTCAGGAAGGTTGCAAATGGGGTTGGAAACCTCATGTTGCACAAACCACCATCCATGAGCACATAACAAGTTTTGATGAGGCTGCCTGAAAACGAGGTCACTGCAATGGTGGTCCTGTGCTCCTGGGGGAAATAAAATCAAGAATTAGAAAAATAAAGAAGAAGACAATCAAGAATACTGTGCCCACATCTCACCTTCATCACCAGCGCATGAATGATGTCCTCCAGGTAACAACAAACCCCCTCTGTCAGCCACTCCTCTGTCCAGTCTCTAGGTCCAGTCAGAATACCAAACCAGGTGTGACACAACTCATGTGATAGTCTATATAACATGCTCAGGTCAGGGGAGAGAAGTGACTGTGACAGGAACAGCAAATGAGGGCTGAAATATTATTTACAAAGGAGTATTTAATACACCACAAAGGCAATAGGAATGTATAAACACATACACATTTCATATTTAGTTAGATAAATCCATATCATATTTACATACACCTTATGGTAAAAAACAGAGGTAAAGGATCCCGTTTACATGCCCATTGAGGCATATTGGAAGGACGTTAACAGCGGAGTGAATAAAGCGAGAGCAGCCTTTGCTGTTCTCAACAACATTTGGGGGTCTTCCCAGTGCAGCACAAACACCGAATTAAGACTGTATGAGAGCTGTGTGCTTTCTGTGCTTCTCTGTGGTGTGGAGTGTTGGAGAGTGGCAGAGAGGGAAGTGTCGAAACTGTCCTCCTTCCACACAATCTGCCTAAGGAAGATTCTCCGAATCTTTTGGCCAAGCGCCATCAGTAGCCAAGAGCTGCTTGTTCGGAGTAACCAGGAGGACGTGCACGCCATCGTAGCTGGCAGATGCTGGGGTTGGGTTGGCCACGTCCTCAGAAGGGACCCTGATGCCATCACAAGAACAGCTATGCTATGGACCCCCGGGGGAGAGCGAGAGAGAGGCCGACCAAAAACAACTTGGCGGAGGACTGTGGAAGCTGAGATGCAAAGAATGAACCACAGTTGGGGCACTGTACGAAGGATGGCCGCCGACCGAGCAGAGTGGAATCAATTTGTTGCTGCCCTACAAGATGCCACCAGGCATGATGGCCGCTGACTGCTTTGACGGTTGGTGGTTATGGATCAAAGAAGAAGAAGAAGAAGAAGAGGCATATTGGGAATATGGTGTTAGGCTCTTATTTTCTTGACCATTGGCACATTAGGGGTGATGTGGTCAGCCATACGCTGGCTGCCTTAACCTTCTCAGAGTTGCTCTGGTGCCCTATTCATGAGGCTGGGTCGACCCCGGAGCCATTTGTGGTCTAAAAAAATCCCACTTCAACTGGGGATTGAACCAAGGACCACCAAGCTAGGAAGCCAGTACACTAACGACTGTGCTACTGCAGCTACCATACATCTTATACAGATATGCAAATATTCACTTGATAGTATTTCATCATTATTATATTCATCACCCTTCAGCTCCCCAAGGAGCATAGGACTTCACCAAACTTACACTAAGTCTTCTTGTCCTGTGCCATCACCTCAAGGTCTTTCCATCTCTTCTTCATCCCCTTCATGTCTGTCTCCAGTTCTCTTCTCCAGTGTTCTTTGGTCTCCCTCTACCTCTCTCACCCAGGGGACTAACGTGGCTTAAAAGGGGAGCAAAGAATAGTAGCACTATAACCTACAATAAATATATATATTAACAAATTCAACGGTATTGAATCAGTTTTACAAATTAACGGTACACAGCAAACACGGGACGTTTCAGGTTTCACCCTTCATCAGCCACAGTTACAAATAGGCAACAAGGACAATAAATATCAACAGGTTAAACAAAAATACTATATGCACTACAAACACATAATATATATATGAAATATAACAACACAGTTGAAGAGCAACAAAACCGAAAAAAATTATCAAGACAATTAACACAACGATCAACGAAAATCAAAAGCAGAAAATGGAATAACAAAACAAGAAGTCTTGCTATGACAATCTTCGATAAAAGATCGGTGAAGCTATGAATACAATAGCGTCATGCAGCATAAATCTATGGATATTTATTTATTTACTTATGGCCTACCATGCATGTTATAAGAGGTGACAAAGGAGGGTTGGGCATGTGGCATGCTAACCCATCCCATAGAAAGTTTAAGCCACTTAAAACTTCCAATTGATAATGCACAGTAATGACTATTTAACACTAAGAAAGTAATGGAATTCATCATCATCATCATCATCATGTGATGTATTCTTTCCAGAACGTTGTCTCCATTACAGCTGCTCTGAATGCATCATGATTCTGGGCAAGTCGACCTGCATCAGCCAAAGACAAGTTCAGACTCTCTGTTATGTACTGAGTCCACCGTCGTCTAGGTCGACCCATTCCCCTTTTTTCAGGGACCATGCCTTCCATCACTAATTTTTCCAGTCTATTATGTCTTTTTATATGACCGAAAAATTTCAGCTTCCTTATTGCGATGGTATTTAGGAGCCAATGTTCCTGTACGTTTAGTGAGTGCAGTACTTCTCTGTTGGTCTTTTTTTCTGTCCAGTGTATTCCTAACATCCTTCTGTAGCATTTCATTTCGAATGATGTAATCTTTTTTGCAATGGAATTCATCACAGTAAATTTATATTTCAGAAAGCTGTTGCTTTACAACAGCTAGTTGTATGGATATAACCAGGAGTAAATAGCCAATACAAAAACTGCAACCATGGTGGAGGGGGTTCCATTCCAAGCACAGGTTAAAAAAAAAATTCAAAATGAGGATAACACTTAGGAATCATGACCCAAGTGCAAAGAGGATAACTTATAAATAAGGCAAGATTCTTCTTCTTCTTCTTGCGATCGCATCTTTGATGTTGTCTCCATTACACCTGCTCTGAATGCATCATGACGGGCAAGTTCCTCATGATGAATTCGACTGTTGTTTGAAGTTCGACCCATTCCCCTTTTTTCAGGGACCATGCCTTCCATCACTAATTTTTCCAGTCCAGTATTATGTCTTTTTATATACCGCTTATTTAGGAATTTAGTGTTGAGTCATTGGGCCAGTATATCTTTCTTAACTGGTCATACAGAGGACAGTCCTGTAGAACGTGCTCAGCAGTTTGTTCGTTTAATCCACATGTGCACAGTGGTGAAGCAGACAATCGTAACTTGTGCATGTGTTTATTCAGTTTGTTATGCCCTGTCCTAAGGCAAGATGATACTGAGACATCTTTTTAAACAAAAAAAAAAAAAAAAAAAAAAGGGGGAGAGAATATTTGACAATGAAAATAAAACAACTGCTATTTTTTTTTTTTAATATTGAATTCCATCATTAATTAACTAGAGTAATGACTTGACAGCATGACAAAGGTGGTCTGCGTAAATAAAGTAATGCTGCAAGTCAAAAGGACTTCCCGAGGGAGATGGATGGACAGAACAAGAAGTCCTTTGATTAGAAAAGGGAAGAAAGAAGGATATAAGATGGCAAAAATCAAAAATATTCACCAAGAATGAAGATGATGAAAGATTCAGTTTGTAACAAATTTATTAAGACTAATAGTACTAAAGAAAAAGAAGATAAAGAAGAAGGGGCAGAAGATGTATGAAAAAGAAGAGGAAGTAGATGATGACAATGGTGAATAACTCATGTCTTGATGCACAAATAAGGGGACTATAACATTTGAACGAAGCAAAACTAATCTATCATGCCTCTGACTGAAGCCCACAATGGAAGAGATGCAGGGGAGACAACAGAGAACCTGAAGAAGCATGGTGGAAGAGGAAGTCAAGGCAAGTAGGATCTCATGGGCAGAGCTGAAAAAAGATGACCCAAAATAGCAATCAGCATCAGCTACAGTTGCAGCTCTTCTTCTTCTATGCTCTACATGGAGCGAAAAGAAGTGATGATCAAAACTAATATATAATAAATAATTCATCAAAAAAGTTTTTTTTTCTATAATGAACATGCTTAAAAGTAATTATATCTCAATACTAATAAAACTGATAGCACTATGTGGCTCAGACACTTGGGGCATAGGAGGTTCTCTGAATAACTTAGGGCTAATTCAATGTACCGGGTATTTGTATTAATGTCAGAAAAATTACAAGTACAGAAGTGCACTGCAACATATAGTATCATGAATTTAGGTATTGTGAGGCCAGCAAGATGTATGTTGAGCAAGTTGAGTGTACAGATCAAGAAGGCATCCATGAAGCAAATGGATGGACACAAGGATAAATGAAAGAAAAATCATAAAACAAGAAGAAAAGAGATATACTGTTTGCGGCACAGACTTTTATGGCTTAGAATATTGCGGGATGAAAGAAAAATGTGTTGTGAAGGCAGCAATACATATTGCGTGAATTCAGAAGTTTTAAGATGAAATTAACAGTAAAAAGTGTGCTTTTACTGTTAAGAAAATTTTTACGCAAAGAATGAAAAATCAAATAATCAAACTTACTAAGCTAAACCCAAACTGCCATAACACCAATCAAACAAACTTACCAAGCTAAACCTAAACTGCCAAAACACCAATCAAACAAACTTACCAAGCTAAACTCAAACTGCCAAAACACCAATCAAACACACTTACCAATCTAAACCTAAACTGTCAAAATACATATCATAAAAAACTTACCAATCTAAACCTAAACTGTCAAAACATTAATCAAATAAACTTATCATGCTAACCTAAATTGTCAAAACACCAATCAACCAAACTTACCAAGCTAAACTCAAACTGCCAAAACACCAATCAAACACACATACCAATCTAAACCTAAACTGTCAAAACATTAATCAAATAAACTTATCATGCTAACCTAAATTGTCAAAACACCAATCAACCAAACTTACCAAGCTAAACCTAAACTGTCAAAACACTCAGGTACAATGAGAATGTCCAAATGCTTCAGTGGATATGGTCCAAGTACAGAGTTCAGAGCTTCAAAACAGAGAGGCAAGTACCTTCCCAACTGCTCAACACTCTGATCATGAAGACATTCAGGAGAGAAAAGGCGACAGTGAGGCATGGTAGACCTGAGAGGGGGAAAAAAACCATAGCATTCAGTCACATTTAAACAGTACAAGTTAAAATATAATTCATCTATGTAAGAAACATAACAATCACAGCCAGATGTGGGCCATCGGGACGTCAGGCTTTCAACTGATATTATGCAAGTAGGCATATCTAGAGTCATCCTTATATGACCACCTGTTAAGCACAAGGTTACAGTATACAGATGTGGAGGTGAACCTCTGTCTGTGAGGCTAATTACACTATCATTGACTCTTGAAATCATCCACACACTTCCAGGGATTCCCCTTGTAGTGAAACATGTTGAGAACCCAGCACACTAAGGAGGTAAAAAAAAGGTAAAGGATCCTGTAACATACCCATTGAGGCATATTGAGAATATGGTGTTAGGCCCATATTTTCTTGACCATATGGCACACTACAGGTGATGTGGTCAGTATCACGACAGGTTGAACACTGTAGATAATACAAAGGAGTCTTAACACTCTTCAGACCGGAAATATAAAAAATCATTCCAAATGGAACGATGACTTTTGAAGTAAAAAAGAAACAAATATTTCACCTTTCAAACAGTTAACAAAGAACTCATGGCACCAGGAAATAAATATAAAGTTGATCGGACGTAACTTCTGAATCAGCTGATTTCTCTGACCTCATTTGCCCTGTGTCTCTGCTTTTAAAAATTATTATTTACATCATATGACTTTATGATTGACAGTATTCCTTTGTACGGAAAATGTAATGTGTGTCAATTTTCCTGAGTACAGTAAACTGTAACTTTGAATTCTATTGTTGATCTGTAAAAATTAATTTTAAATTGTTCTTGCAGATGTTTTGGTTATGATGGACTTGATGAAGGCCCACCTTCCAACCCTCCACCTTTTTTGCCTGAGAGGGTTCCAGGTCTGCAACTGTCAGAGGTAAGCACTAGAGAAAATACAAAGCAGTTTTTGAGACCCATTGACTTCTTCAAACTGTAATTTTATGAAAGAATGGTTATAAGAAAAGGGTGTTTTCTTTTTGACAGTATATTAGAGACAAGCCAACAAAATGGGGGATGAAGTTATGGGTTCTTGCTGATGCTGTTAGTGGATTTACTTTGATGTTTATTTAGGTAGGATCATTTGGTTTAGCTTATACTGTAGTTAGTTATGAATCTTATGAAATCTTTGGTGAGTCAAGGATATAGGGTTTATTTTGAAAGTTTGTATACATCCAATCAGTTACTGAAGGACTTGTGAAGTTAGGGGGCTGGAGCTTGTGGCACATTTCTTAGAAACAGAAAGAGATTTCCAGCTGCACTTTCAAATTATAAAGGAATTTGAAAAAAATAGTATCAGAGGTGCAATGAGGTGGGTTAGAGATAAAGAATTACTAGCACTGCAGTGGAGAGGTAACAAAACTATAACACTGGTTTCAAGCATTTACAATGCAAATGGCCATAGGTTCGCTAAGTGTAGAACAAGGTTAATTGGAATTTTCAAGAACTTAATGTTAGACAGCCAAATTTTGTAAGGGATTACAATATATACATGAAAGTAGTGGACAAGAGTGACCAGCCGATTAACAAGTACAATGTTTTGAGAAAGACCAATAAATATTGGAAAACTCTTTTTTTCACTTTCTGGATATTGCTATGGTAGATGCTTACATTTTATTTCAAGATTAGCAGAAAAAACACCCAGATGTGGAAGACCAGCTAGATATGGTTAGCTAGATTTTACAGAAGAACTAATCCGGAATTGGGGAACATAATTTTGTATGATGATGCACTACTCGCTTCAAAGCCACCAGCTTTTTCTCGGCACACCATGGACCCCAAGTTTACAGAGAAAAAAAGAAATTGTAAGCTTTGATATCAGATTGTAAAGATCGAAAGAAAAACAAAAGTCAAATGTAAAGTTTGTGATATTTTTTTTTAATGTTTTCATGCAGGTAGGAATTGTCTGTCAGAATACCACAAGCCTTATTAGGAAATATATAAAGATGTGTTGAGTCTTTA